>OZ025291.1:386447975-386617975 GCA_964019185.1 Maratus speculifer
TTTCTAAGAAAAGTAAATTGCGATTGTTAAACCCCTTTTTAGATGCCGATAAGGTGCTAAGAGTAGGAGGGCGTTTAAATAATGCAGACCTAAGGTTTGCTCAAAAACATCAATATATTCTGCCAGCTAAGGGTAAATTGCGTAGCCTAATTGCAATTTACTATCATAAAAAATATCTTCATATAGGTGCACAAGCATTGTTATGCCACTTGAGACAAAAATACTGGCCTCTACGGGGAAGAAATTTAGCTAGAAAAATAACGCATGAGTGTGTAATTTGTAGTAAAAGCAACCCCATAACTATACAACAAATCATGGGTTCCCTACCCAGAGAGAGAGTACGTCCCAGCGCACCATTTAATTACGTGGGAACAGATTTTGGTGGCCCCTTTTTCATAAAATATAAGGGACAGAGAAAGGGAATTCTTAATAAGGTGTATTTGGCAATCTTTGTTTGCTTTGTAACTAAAGCAGTGCATCTCGAACTAGTGTCAGAATTGACCACGGATGCATTCATTGCCACCTTAAAAAGATTCATTGCTAGGCGCGGAAGGTGCGCAGTAATCTTTTCAGATAATGCAAAAAATTTTGTTGGTGCTAAAGCCGAGTTAAAGAGACTCCATAATTTACTAAGACATCCTGAGGAGAAGTTAGCGCATTATTTGTCAGAAGAGAATATTATTTGGAAATTTATTCCACCCAGAGCACCTAATTTTGGCGGGTTGTGGGAGGCAGGAATAAAATCGGCAAAATATCATCTGAAGCGAACGGTAGGTAATGCAAGGCTAACATTCGAAGAGTTATTAACTGTAATTGCTCAAATAGAGTCTATATTAAATTCACGGCCAATCACTCCATTGTCTTCAGACGTGAATGACTTGGAGGCTTTAACACCAGGCCATTTCTTAATCGGAAGGCCTATGACAGCCATCGTTGAACCAGAATTAATTAATGTTAACGAAAATAGACTATCTAGATGGCATAGAATTTCAAAATACATTCAATTGATATGGAATCGTTGGAATAAAGAATATTTAAACACGCTCCAACAACGCTCCAAGTGGCAATTTGAAAAAAAATAATGTTAGCATAGGAACCCTAGTGTTGATAAAGGAAGATGACCTCCCTACAAATAAATACTTACTAGGACGCATTATAAATATTTTCCCTGGTGCAGATGGTAAGATTAGGGTCGTCGAAGTTAAAACCGCTAGGGGAATACTTAAAAGAAGTATTTCAAAAATTGCGTTATTGCCACAACAAGTCTCGGAAAATTAATTACGAAATGTAAAAAAAAAAAAAAAGTTTTGTTATGTATTTTTATTTTTAGTTTTCCTATTATTGTATGTTCATGATTGTATTTTTCATTGTTAAAAGAAAATTGTTGTATTTTATCATATTACTTACGCATTTGTAATGTTAATATTTGTATTGTATAATTTATTGAAGTTGACCCTTCAATGTCGGGGGGTATGTTAGAGTTATTTGTAATTTATCTTTGAAATGTGGCATCATACTAGTTCGTTATTCTATGTAACCATAGAAACGCAAATTGTCTGTGTTTTTGTTAGTTGTTGTTTTGATTTGCTAAGAGTAAGCAACGCTTTCGCTATGTCTTAAAATAAAGGATGGCAGTCTACTAAAGCATGTCAGTTTATTAATTAAGTTAATACGCATCGCCGCATCATACAATTTCCATAAGGAATAAATTCGTTTAAGAAAAGGCATCTAGTTGCCGTTTATAAAATAAAAAAAATGCGCATTTTTTTACATTTCATTATTGTTACTGTTTATAATTTAAATCAGATAACATCTGAAAGCACCATAGTAATAGAAAAGAAAATATTTTAGAATGAATACTATTATATTTTAGGTACTGATATGCCACCTTTGTAAGGTTCTTACTTGGCAGAATGTCCAGCCGATTCCATTCAGACTTTTTTTGTTCTGAGTAAAATTTTATTTTAAATTAAATAGATTGCGCACCTTCTAACAATTCTCGGAATAAACTTTCCAAAGTATATATTTTCTCCTACATTTTTGTGAATTTTAATAAATGTATGTCTGTTATGTCTGTTTTTTTCTTCTTTTTTTAACATTTATATTTATGACTAGAACACAGTTTTAACGATTGCTTGGCATTTGACTTGGCGGCTATGCGAGAAATTCGCCAATTCTAACAACCTAAATATTCAGAATATATGTATGTCATATACTCCCTAGGATTTATTTGTCGCAAAAATGGCGTTATTTTGCCTAATATGGTAACCCTGATACTGTTGTTTATTTTTTTATAAACTGTTTATTTACCTTAATTTTTCTCTTTTCAAATTATATAAAAAAATTTTGTTCTATAGTTATTAGTTTTTAAAATTTAATATATTTAAAAATTGTTTTATTTATTGTTACTTTGAAAATAATAGAAAATAATTTAAAAATGTATATTTAACCAGTATTCGAAAATAAGGAGGTAAACGAGAACCTTCAGAACGAGGTAAGAAAAATGGATTAAATTTATTTACTTGAATTATTTTTAATTATTGGTAATCATTCAGCCACAGTGCGTCATTGCGTTTATTTTTCCAAAAATATCCACTGAATTTCATATTCACGCATCTTGCAGTCAAAAGGGAAAATTCGAATACAAAATTCCCAGAGATTTAATACCAGTGCACATCAGTGGCGAAAAGTTCCTAAAACTAGATCATATAATCTAGATTTTTTCCGGGTATTATTCGAGTATAAGTTTATAGCTAGAATGTAAAACGGTAAGAAATAGTGGTTTGCGTTAAACTGGATGAAATCTATGTATATGTGTTGAGAATGTAATCACACATTAACTGTATTTTATAACCTTATTGTAAATTATGGTATTGTAAGTGACAATAGGATTATTGTTGTTAGTTTGATCATCTGGAAGTTATTCTATGTTCTGTTACCGTTTGTGTGTTCTATGTGTAGTCTTTAGAAATAAACACAGTAAAAATTGAAGACCCAAATTGGGTTGAAAGATTTCTGGGTATAGTAATTTTCCTGAAATGGTACAGTAAGGATTCCAAAATGGTAGAGTATCGTTCCCAAAATAGATAACCCAAAATGGTTCAAAACAGAGCAGATCTTTATTATCATTAAATTAATCAAAATTTCTGCAGTATAATGTATATATTATCTAAGATATTTTAATTGTTTTAATGTCATTAAAAATCAGACTTATTTAAAACGATTTTGTGCTATAAACTGAACTTTCCAAATTAGAACAATGCTGTACCCAAAAATCTTTCAACCCAATTTGGGTATTTTGTTTTTACAGTGAAGGCTTGTGATGTTATTCATCGGACTCTGATTAATTATCATACCTTAACAATATGAAACGAAAAGATCACGGACACTATGATGTGCATAGATGTGTCAATGCACAATTTATGACATTTCAATCCTTTTTAGAGTTAAATAATTATAAATCAATAAAAACTGTTTTATAAAAATGATACGATAACTATTAAAATTGTTCTTTTAAAATCATAAATCAATTTGTTTTCACATTTTACTTACCCATCATACGTAATATAGGGTAAGTCTTGCAATCGTTTTGAAAATCGAAAATTTTTTTTGACGGATTTACACGTTTTAGATAGTGGAGATTCCGAAAAACATATTTTTAGAAAAAAAAATTTGCCGTCCGTCTGTCTGTCTGTCTGTAAACGCTCTATCTCCCGAACAAATTGAGATAGAGTCTTTAAATTTTGTATGTGGTTAGTATGTAAGAATGGGACGAACCCTATTTAATATCAGCAACCTCGATTATTCGGAACTATTTATTTGGGACTCTCGAAAAATTCGTTCTGATGAAAGGTATATAAAAATTTTCGAATTTTTTTGTTCTAAGGAATGGACGTAAAAGGCAATAAAATAACACACATTTTGCATACAGAACGAAGTCGATCGGATTATTAGTTGCCGACATATTTGTAATCTTGTTTTCCACATTCCTTCGATTTTTCATGACCCTGTATTTCATTCAAATTTCAATTCAGAAGTATATTGTAATTGGAAATGAGACGCTTAATCCGACGCAGTTAATTGTTAGTTAATAGAATTATTATTTTTGGAGTTATAAGGATGTTTCTTTTACGCAGTTCGGTACTACTTGAGTAGTTTGGCGTTTTATATAATTTGCCGAAATTGGTACATCAGCAGTTCTTTAATATAGCATTACTATGTATATTAACAATATTTAAATTTTGTTTATGAATTGCAATGCATTGTATAAATAGTTTCTCATGTTTTATTTTCATATACATATCCATGATGGGTAAGTATTACGGTGGCCCCCAACGACTAGTTTTATTGTGTGATATGCGCATAAATATAAACATATTCATTACTATTCTGTTATCCTGTCGACCGATTTCGCCAAATTATACAAATCGCCAAACTAATAGCTAAATTATACATATTAACGTAATTTTCATTTTAAATAATACAAAAAACAAATAATTAGTAAAATATTAATAAAAATACATATAAAAAGGTCGAAATAAAAATCACTTAATGACGTTTTAAACACGTGTATCGTATTTAATGTCATTGAATTGACATTCATGATCATCCATTATTGGCATTTAACCTTATAATTTGGCGATAGTATTTTGGTCGACGGTTTAACAGAGTCTTACCATTTTTTACAAACCTTCTGAATAACAATAATAACATTAATCACTTCTAATAATAATAATGATGATAAATATAATAATAATTTATTTTCAAACAATTTCCTAAGACATTTCTATCAACTTTTTTGTACCTACATATATTATATAGTACAAAAAGCGACAAAATGATCCCACGGAATGATAAAGGGCAAAGTTAAGCATTTTAAAATGAAACTAATGATATTTTTGGCATCACGCAGAATTCCAAATAATAGACCTATATAAAAAAAATTTTCTGAAGGTTTCTTAATGAAAGGTTATACCATAGTGTAAAGAACTTAAAACTGGAATAAAGTCCCAGATTTTACACAATTCAGTAACTTAATTTCTATGTTCATGCATGTTAATTCATGCCTCAGTATGTTTTAGGTTTTATGCTTACAAATTATGTAAACGAGAAAACATAGGGACTAGTGCTTTTAACTTAGCCAATTGACAATGTTAATTATCTTGTGATTATTCGTATGTTCTCACACAAGTTTCTTCACATATGTTAATGAGTATCAGCAAATTTAGTAAAACTAAAATGAAAACAAATCATTTTCAAAGTAAAATTTAACAGCACAAAATTAGCCGCTTTTTTACGATGGGCAATTTGGTGCTTGTGCCAATATAAATTTTTCGGCGTCATTTTTACAAAGGATGAATAAATAAATAAGTATCAGAGCGTATTTTCAAAATGCCAGAACAGCTTCAATTCACACGTAAATTTTCTCATTTTCGTGTGGTTTCATGTAAGTAGAGGGAGATAATGAAAATACGAAATAGGGCCATTTTGCATATTTTTTGAAATAAAACCAATAAGTAAGTTTCTTTTTACAGATAAGGGGCTGCCCACAAATGATGTCACGCTTCGAAGGGGGGGGGGGGGTCATGTAATTATGGCAGTTAGTAGCAAGGGGGTGGGAGTGGTTAAGAATAAGTGTAAAATCCCACATTTTGTTTAAAATAAAAGATGTTAAAATGAGGATATTAAATTTCGATACTGTTTTGAAATTCGAGTATTTTGTATTCATAAAGTAAAGGTAAGACTTAAAGTCAAATATATTAAATTTAATTTCACGTTCCAAAATTCTATTTTCAATCGTTCTTTTATATTAATATTTTACTACTAATTATTAGCGCTGGCCTTGTAAGCCAAGTATCCGGGTTCGATTCCCGGCCTGGGCAATTTTTCGCTCAGCTGGAAATAATCAATTCATATGATAACTTTACCAATCAGTTTGATTGTGTTAAAAATAATAGTATTTTACTACTGTTTTATATTAATTATTTTTTATCGTAAACCTTAAACTTATTTCATATAAAATAAATACGCAGATCATTTTTAATGTTATGCTAACAAATGTAATTAAAAATGTGATTAAAACTGATGATGTAAATAATGTTTAAAAATAAAATTTGTAATATGATCTATAAAACGGTACTGAGCTGTAAGTATATGTTTATGTAATATAGTGTGACATGTGACTAGAGGGAGAAAGGCAATATGTTGAAGTATAACACTTTGTGACAAAAGGTGGGAAGGTCGCCTAGGCTACTGCAAAAACGTGTGTCATTGTTTATGGAGAGTGCCTAACGTGTGTTATTACATAAAACGGATATATTTAATGCAACATAAAACACATATGTAAGTACTTTTTAAACTAGGACTTCCCTCAGAGGGATTAGTCTGAGCGATATTGCTGAGAATACACATTTAATAACTAACGATAAGTAAAGAAAATGAGATGTTACCTTTAATTGGTCATTCATTGTGATAAAATATGATGAAAATAAGCATATTGAATCATAGAATTACAAAATCTTATACATAAAATTGCATATACTATTTTTATAAAAGAAAAGCAAACCATGCATGGATATAAAATTGGAAATATGCAAAATGTTAAAAGTAATACAGAAAATAAAACATCAATTTTCCTATATTGGAAATATAACTCTTTGAAATGATGTCATGAGCATAAACAGAAGCTTCGCACCGATTTGAGAAATTATATATAACATAAACTATTATGTTTGAAGAGAATGGAGTGTATTTTATATGGTGCGAAATCCGTCCGAATAGTTTATAATGTTGAATATCTGTTCACGGATGCAATGAGGTTGTCGATAAGAGTTAAGGAATCCTTTTTTAAAAATTTGTCCTAAATGAGCACATCTTATACGTTACTGTGATGCCAAAGTTACAGTTTCTAACCCCAACAGTATCTTAGAAATTGCAATATTCTCAATAAATTGGGTTTAAAACTTTTTCTAGAAAAAAAAAATGTTTAATTTGTGAAATTAAATTGTTGAATGTTTTAGAAATCGTTCATAACAAGAACCAAAAAAAAAAAAATTTTTTTTTAGTCATATTAACATCAAAGAATTCTCAATTTTAGAACTTTTTTTGCTCGTGCATTGATGGTGATTATTGTTCCTATGCAAAATGTATATTTTGCAGCAAAGATAGTTACCAACATTTTTTGCTCACATTATTTTTTAAATCGGCTAGGTAATCCCAATGATAACGAAAAACACACAAACGTTAATGCTTTATAGCATAGAAATACAGAATCAAAAGCTATTTATCTCCTATTATATACACATAAATTATCTAAGTAGTGCTAGCAGATGCATTTTTAAATATACATAGATCAATATAATGCTTCATTTTTCTTTTATTAGTATTTCTTAGTATTCATATTTCATTTATTTGTATTATTCAGTAAAAAAACTCACTTTCTTAAGCCCGAATTACGTCAATTTTTTTCTGAAAGCACCTAAGTCCATATAACACCGAAGTATTGTGAAGAGTATTAAATACAAGGTAGTAAGACACTTAGCCAAACGCAGGTAATAAATCGCCAAACATTGTTCTTTTCGCCCTCTCTCGAAATGCATTTTTTCCGTACATTTAAAAAACACGATTTTGAACCATCTTATTTAAAATTCAAATAAATAAATAAGAGGAAGCAATAATAGCATAAGTCAAAACATTTTATTTCAGCATCAATGAATTGTATCGTAGTTACACATGTGAAAAAAATTTGCTTTTGGCCAAAAAACGTTGTCTTCACTAAATTTGAATCCGATTAAAAAAAGTACCGTGATTAATTAAAATGTTAGAGGCAGAGTTGCCAAATCTCCGGCATTTTGGATACCGGTATTTTAATACAGAAAATGTTTTATTAAATTGGAACATTCTGCGGATTTAAAAAATAACTTTTCCTATAAGAAAATTCTGCTGCGCAATAAGCGGGGGCTTGGCATCTCTGTATAGGAATATTTCGTAATCTACTTTTTAACCTTAAAAAAAGCAACGACCATTTTTCGGGTACAAAAAGTATTGCTAATTGTTCCATTTTGCATACAAGGTACTGTTTGTAATATTGATACATCTATGATGAAAAATTTCCAATAATTTTTCAAATCCCATTTATTTCATTAAAAATATAAAACTTTTATTCATTTAGTTTAAAATAAATGGTTTTTAACTAATTTCATAATACTTTTGAAATATCACTTCTCATTGGCCATTTTTTTAAAGCATTTAGAAAATGGTTGTTGTTTTCAGTCAAATATAGACTTTGATCTGTCCGCATTTTATTTTATTATTATTATTATTTATAAATGGTAGAGAAATATTCATACTTAATCCATAACGTATATAATATATGACTCTGTTATTACATAAGTCACCTTTTTATTATCATAAAAATTATGTTTTTACTGATTTTTATTAACTCAATAGGAAAAATTTTGTGCTTTCAGCAATAGATGTCCGCATTTCATTTATTTATTTATTTTAACAAAATTCTTTGTATTTAGAAGAATTTTTTTTAAATAGGAATTCCAAATGTCGCTTTTAATAAAGAAGAAAGTTACAAAAAAAAGTTACAAAACGAGTAGACGCATACTATCAAATATTGAAAAACGACGAATCCAAAAAAAGACGTCATATGAAATATCATCTTTTAAAGCAAAAAAAAAAAAAAAAAAAAAACGAGGTCTGATTATCGAGCCTACTGATTACGAAATGTGCATTACATTAAAAATGCAGCAAATATTGATTTTTTTTTTGTGCAGTTTTAGCTTGGAAAGGTGTGCTATGTTGCAAAAAGATATAAACGACTATGAAAACACACTTGGTAAACGTTCGTGCTCACAGCTTTACAAATAAATATGGCACATATATGCCCTATACACACCGAGGTACCTAATTGGTGCCAAAATGGCGTTCAGTTGCCTAACATGCTGATTATCATATAAATGTTATAATAAATTGTTTGTTCTAAAAATATTATCATTTATTGATTGTTATTTCGTTTTTTTAATAACAGAAAATATTTCGTTTATTCCTTTTTTTTCATTTTGAAATAAATAAATAACGTGTTATTATAGCATGCTATATGTATCTGGTAATCAAAACGATGTTTTCGCCTAATTGGCATAAAGAATCTCGCCAAACCCCGTGCTTATATCTCTAGTATATTATCTCAAGTATTTTATTTATGTATACTATAATTGTTTTTACATAGCACTTACTTCTTCTTGTATATAAAAATAGGTAAGTGGCTCCTTTGTGCAGCATAAATTGTATAAATCTTTAAAAAGTAGCCCCCGTTGCCCCTTTTTGGATGGAATTAGAAAAAAATCAATGTCTAATTCCAGTATTGCTCCCAGGTATGCATACATATTCCAAATTTCAAAGTTGTACGCCAACAGGAAATGGATGAAAAATGGGAAAAGATGTCACATATGCACCAGGGTACATAATTGGCGTCAAAATGGCATTATTTTACCTGAGATGGTAACCCGGCTTTATTTATTTATTATTTGTTTATTTACTCATAAAATATTTATTTACATTCATTTCCTTTTTTTTTTAATTTTATAAAATATTTCTTTTTATAGTTATTAATTATTATTATTTTATTTACTGTAAGTTCTTTTTGAAATTAGAAAATAATTTTAAAATGTGTATGTAAGCGTTGTTTGAAAACGGAGTTTTCGCCAAATGGGCTTTGAAAAAAATTGCGCCAAATCTGATGCGCTTGTGGTATCCGTGCCGAAAAATTAGTGACCAGAATTGACTTCCACACACAAACAAAATATAAGTTAAAAGAAAACATACAATAAAAATAAATATAAAGGGAAAATGATGTCATAAAAGAAACTTTTTAGTAAAAACGTAGTTGTTTCTAATTTTCACACGCGAAATATATAAAACATTCTTTTAGCGATCAAAAAATGCTATTAAGAGATTACCACAAAATCAAAGTTTTTATGACATTTTTTTAATATAAAAAAGAACAGTTTTATTTTCCTGCATGATTAAATTTTAAAATGTTTTATTGCATTCAATATTTCTGAGTGCGTAAATGATTACTATTTACTCCATGTACTGATTCGGTTATCTACGAAAATGTTCAGCCGGTGAAAATCACGCTCACCAAATTTCTGTGACGTATGCAAATAAATTGTGCTTTTTTATTAGTTTTTTAAATATAACTTTTAAACTATTTGGAATTAATTTTTAAAAGTATGTGCATTCACCAGATTACCTTCATAGATACCTTCTGGTGCAAATAGAATCGAAATCCGACAAGTACTTTTTGAGATTTGCTTGACGAAAGAATTTTTTTGACTTTTAATATCGTTACGTACTCTGAGTATAAGACTTCGCTACGCTCAGACAACAATTTTAAAGGTGTATACCATCGATAAGAACGTGAAAATAATAAATGAAAATGATGCACCCAACTATTCCAGCATGAATTTACTTTGCATGACCCTTATAGAATTCTTTCGCACATATTTATTGGTTCTGTAACATTGGCTTAAAAGTCGATAGAATGCACAGGATCTTAATATCCGATGTGTTTTTTAAGTGAGTGTTACCTTTGTGAAAAAAAGTATGTGTATAATATTTTAGTACTTTGCTTGTAAAAAAAAAAATAATAATCATTTTCTACAAAAAATTTTTTAGTAACTCCATCCGTTATTAATACGGCCCAACATTTTAAAAGACTTGTAATATACAAAGCAGCTTTCTCACTTTTCAACCAGAAAAAGTTATCACATATTTCTTTCACATTATGCCTTCGAGGTAGTCCTTTAGTGTAAAAGTAGAAACACATATGGATCAAACAAGCTTTAATAATTGCTTTAATCTTATTTTAATAAATAATGATGGCACTTATAGAGGGAGATATTTCTAAGTTGTTATGTGATGTTTATCATATTCATTTGTGTAAAACTATAATGCAGCAATTTTAGATTTCAAAATTTTTTCCTGATAGTTATAAACTTTGAAATTCTAATGAAATATAACATTTCTTTGAAGATTTAAAACAGAAAATAAATATAGTTTAAAAAATCTAAAAAACACGCTTTTTAAATATATCAAACTAAAAAGTGAAAAATAATTCGTACTATAAGCTGAAAACAAAAATAGATGAAAAATACTACATTACTATAAATTCATTGTTATTATAAGAATCAATTAATAAGCAATAAATAAAATTATCGTGGAAAAAAAGCGTGGGGTGCTCCATCTATCAGTTCTTAAGAAGCACCCCACGCTTTTTTTCCGCGATAATTTTATTTATTGCTTATTAATTGGATTAGTGTTGGATTTGCGACTGATTTTATTCAAAATGGCTGTATGGGGCACATTGATACAGTCTTTGTCGGGGCACATTGATACAACCTAAATCCTTTTCTAATTCATTTTTTCATTACCTTTTATTATTATTATTATTATTTAACCATAAACTCTCTAATTCAACAATTTTTCGTTAAAAATTTCTACTATTAGTTTTTATTGAAGTGAAATAGCTCTAATTTCTTTATAGTAGAACATTTTATAGTATTTTTGCAAACAGAAGACTTACAAACTTACACAATGTCTAGTGTTAGTAGAATTAACAAAAGAAATGGACTGCAGCCTGGCAAATCTCAAATTTATATCGATTCTCCAGAGAAAAAAATATTATCGACATGAGAAATGTTAAGTAAGAGAAACAATCTGCAGAACAGTACAGGATAAATATATTATAAACATAATTTTTAATACAATTATCCTTTATTTTCTGTATGTAAACCGATATATAAACAGAAAACCTATTAATTCTTTCACCTTTCCTAAGAAAAAAGATAATTCTGGGGTTAAAGTGCCAGATATGACAAAGTTACCACAGCCAACAATCAGGCAAGAAAAAGCCAGAACATCAGGTCATTATACATTTCATTTTGATTGCTTTGATATTGCTTACAAATAGAGTGTGGGTGATTTGAAGTTTTATAAATAATATAAAATGGTTTGCTAACTATTTTTCTATGAAAAATATGCATTGGTCTTACGTTGTCTCCAATTTTCCCAGACATGTCAAAGTTTATTAATCTGCCCCGGGGGTGGGGCACACTGATACAAATTACTTTTTTTGATTTTTTTAAAATTACATGCAAAAATAATATATAAAACAACGATTGTACATTTTTATAACACACTACACAGGTTTTGTTGACATCACATAAAAAAATAACTTGAAATTTCTGCTTTCTAGGCACCAAATTTTTTTTTTTGAAAAAAGCTGTATCAATGTCCCCCAGTTCCCCCTATTTATTTTAAAATTTACAATGAAAGGACATCGATCCAAATCACTTTTTTTCGTCGACTCTGGTTAATTTAACCATGCATCTCCAATCCTATTAAGAATGTATAAAAAAAATTCTTCACATTATGAAAGAACATTTTTTGCCAGATATAGCCAAATTGGGAGACATTCTTTCATTTGGCACCAAATACCTGTTGTGGCTTTCGTAATCTTAATAGTCAATTTTTCAGCCAAATGTCGCCAATATTTTGTGAAATATTGCCAACTTATTGGTTGCTGCCATTTTCTCATGACCCTGACCCGTATTACCCAAAATGACCCACTAATCAAATTTGATCAAACATGTGACTTAGCTCAAAGGTCTCCAGGTAATCAAAAACAGTAGAATATAAAGTTGAATCAAAATCGTTTAAGCCGTTTCTTAAATAAAATTAGCTTGACAGCATTGATCAATAAAGCGAAATGACCCACTAATATAATTTTGTTTAATTTGCGACTCTGCCCAATAGTCTTCTCGTGACAAAAGACATTTCGTTAGAAAATTTAGGTAAAATTGATTGAATCGTTGTTATATATAATTAGAATAACCCTAACCCATTATGACCCAAAATGACCCATTAATCGAATTTTCGCGAGCGTGTGTCCTGGTCCAATGTTTTTCTCTTGCCGGAGAATATCATAATACAAAATATAGTCAAAATGGTGAGAGACATTTTCTACATACAATTAGCATGACCCATCAATGACCCACAAATGTCCCTTATAATCAAAATCTCTCGAACATGTGATTTAGCCCATTAGTTTCCTCGTGTCTAAAAATTGTTACATACAAAATTTCGTTAATAACGATCCAGCCGTTCTTTAAATATAAATAGCTTGACCCAGACCCTTTATGACCCATTAATCGAAATTTCTCGAAAGTGTGACCTAGCCCAATAATTTTCTTGTGCCAAAAAAATTTATATACATAATTTCGTTAAAATTGATCCACCTGTTCTTTAGATGTAGCTTGACATGATCCATTATGGCCCATCATGACCCACAAATGATCATTATAGTCAAAATCTCTCAAACATGTGATTTAGCCCATTAGTTTCCTCTTGTCAAAAAACTGTTCATACAAAATTTCGTTATAATCGATCACGCCTTTCTTTAAATATAAATAGCTTGACCCAGACCCTTAATGACCCAATATGACCCATTAAAATTTTTTCTAGAACATGTAACCTAGCCCAATATTTTTCTCGTGCCCGAAAACCGTAGAATGCAATTTTTAGTCAAAACTGCGTGAGAAAATCTTTAGATAAAAATAGCATGACCCACAATGACCCCAAAAATGACCCACTAACCGAATTTTCTTGAACATGTTACCTAACCCAATGGTCTTCTTGTAATCCAAAACGATAAAATAGAAAATTTGGTCAAAATCGTTAGAGCCGTTTTTTAGATAAAAATGGCTTGACCCATAATGACCCAAAAATGACCCACTAATCGAAATTTTTCGAACATGTGACCCAGCCCGATAGTTTTCTCGTGCCAAAAAACTGTTACATACAAAATTTCGTTATAATCGATCACGCCGTTCTTTAAATATAAATAGCTTGAGCCAGACCCTTAATGACCCAATATGACCCATTAAAATTTTTTCTCGAACATGTAACCTAGCCCAATGATTTTCTCGTGCCCGAAAAACCATAGAATGCAATTTTTAGTCAAAATTGCTTGAGAAAATCTTTAGATAATAAGGAAAATCTTTAGATAATAAGGAGAGTTACAAACCCACAAACTCACATACAGGTGAAGTTAATAAAAGCGTGTTAATATGTTCTTATATGTTTCTTTGCAGATTATAACGTAAAATATTGTATAAAATGAAAAATAAGAACATCGAATGCATTTAAACCCGTAAAGCATGGTGACGTCACTGCAACGTCGTGGTGAAGTCACATTGTGACTGACCATCGATTGTCGATGTGACGTCACGTGACGTCGATGATGAAGTCACAGTGACTAAAATGTGAAGTCGTTATGGCCGTTTTAGAGCTCTTTTGTGACGTTTCACAAAGTGGTCACAATGTGACAAATTTGTGAAAAGTGTGTCATTTGTGACTATATTGACATTAACATTGTGACGAATCTGTGACAAAAGCGACGATATTTAAATTGCCAGAAACATGTTTTTTAAAGCAAATAACATGTTTTGAAGGATATTTATAAATTTTTAAAGATTTTTAAGAAAGTCACATCTCAGTCACAATGTGACGTCACTGAGTGGTGGCATTTTGGTCACAGTTGTGATGTGACCAAAGTGACTCACAGTGACGTCACTGTGACGTCACTGTGACCATGCATGCTATTAAGGAAAGTAGACTGTCTATAAATATAAGCCAAATTCATATTCTAAGGCGTTAAAAGAAATTAAGTGGTTTTTGGTGGTTAGAAATTAAGTGGAAATTAAATTTATAAGTGAATTTGAATAACTTCTGTTCGAAAGGGTTTATATTTTTTTTTATAGTTGTTTCTTTTCTATACCTTTAAAAAGTTTACATTTTATCTATGAGTCGTCAGTACCTTCAAATGTTTCATTAATGGAATAACAAAAAAAGCAATGTAGTTACAGGACGGTATGGTAATATGATTAAATAACGAAGGATTGTAAAATGCTCTAACTTAAAAGCAATATATTACTTGAAAGATAAGGATTATTAGTATTTAGAAATACAAGTATACTGAAGAAAATGGAAGTTTTGGGAATAATAGAAATGGAGTTAATAATTGCAACAGACTAAATATTTATAATTTTTTTTAACCTTCACGAATCACTTAAAAAAATATGATATTGACTTTTTGAAATAATTATTTGCAAAACTGTTCGAAATCTGTTTCTAAAACTTACATATTTATAAATACAAGTATACTGAAGAAAATGGAAGTTTTGGGAATAATAGAAATGGAGTTAATAATTGCAACAGACTAAATATTTATAATTTTTTTTAACCTTCACGAATCACTTAAAAAAATATGATATTGACTTTTTGAAATAATTATTTGCAAAACTGTTCGAAATCTGTTTCTAAAACTTACATATTTATAAATACAAGTATACTGAAGAAAATGGAAGTTTTGGGAATAATAGAAATGGAGTTAATAATTGCAACAGACTAAATATTTATAATTTTTTTTAACCTTCACGAATCACTTAAAAAAATATGATATTGACTTTTTGAAATAATTATTTGCAAAACTGTTCGAAATCTGTTTCTAAAACTTACATATTTATAAATACAAGTATACTGAAGAAAATGGAAGTTTTGGGAATAATAGAAATGGAGTTAATAATTGCAACAGACTAAATATTTATAATTTTTTTTAACCTTCACGAATCACTTAAAAAAATATGATATTGACTTTTTGAAATAATTATTTGCAAAACTGTTCGAAATCTGTTTCTAAAACTTACATATTTATAGCAACACATTTATAATTTATATATATTATCTTTAAAAGGATTATTACCACATATAATAAATTTTGTATTAACCCTTTAATGACGATCTCAGCTATGTATTTCGAGGTAAATATAAACATAAATTTGATTTATCATCAGTCTATTTATTTTTTGTATATTATTTTCATATATGTTAGCAGAAACAATATATAGCTAGATGGGAAAGTCTTGTCTTCTAAGAAATAATGTTCATCTATATCTTTAGATGCTTGATGATTTTTATCGGTAAATCTTAATCGAAAAGCATTACTCCATCTATTCATGTTGTTTCTCACCAGAATAGGAAAAGTAATGATGAAAAAAAGACATTTGCTTAGAGAAAGAGCAGAAAACTACATTAGAAATCGATTTGGCAATAAATAAAATAATAAGAATAATAGGAAAGTTGGGATTGAATTATTTGGTTTATTAGCAAACAGCTTATTTTTTATGTAAACAAATTAACATGTATTATACAGCGTATAAATTAGTTAAAAAACTTTAATTAAAATCTATCGTGCTCAAAAAAAAAGAATTATGCCTGATGGCGCCCAAACTTGTTTTCCCAATGTGGATATTGAGTTGCTTCAGCTCTTTTATTGCGGGTGTACAGTTTGCCGAACGCGGAACGGCTGATTTTCAAGTATATTTCATACTGACTTTGTCGATGCCTCAGTTTTAAAAGTTTCAGCGTTTCTTGTCGAAACAAATTATCATAATACACAGGCAGGATGTGTGATACCCTGATGACTAAACTATCACTTTTATAAATAATTTATGTTTAATATATACTTTAAAAAAATCAGCCAATGTTAATGGTACATGAAAAAACTATTTAATTTTGCAATATATTTTTACATTTCAATTATATTGTGTAATACTTATTCGTTCATTCCAGTTTATTTAAAATCATTTTTTCTAATTTTCTTCATTTAATATCATATAAAGTTTACTATTTTTAAATTTGTGTAATTCAATAATCGAAATTTCGCATGATAGTTTCGAATGATTCGCATGATTGATTTTACATCATAATAATAATTCACATGATTCATTTTACATCGTAAAAATAATTCACATGATTATTATGAAAATATCTTAATTTTCACTAATGACAATGATTCCTTTTAAAATAGAAATCGTCAAAACGGTATTTTAAACGATTTTAAAAATAAAATAAAATAAAAAAGGTTATCCACTAGATTTTTTTAAAATTTTTAGAGCTAAAAACTATATTTTCGTAGCATGCATGAAACATTAATTGGTAAAAGGTTAGTAAAAAGCTTTTTAGCTTTACTTCTTCTATTTCTGTAGTTTAAAAAATAGTTCTTTTTGTCCAAATTCTTTGATATTTTCAACGTTCGTTAATGTGACGAATATGTATGTCGTGGAAAAAAAATTCAGAAAAAAGTATTGATATTTAGATAAGAACAAAAAAGTTTTATTATCATTTTCTTTTCTTAGTTTTGCATAGCAATTTGAATAGCATAACAAATAAAATTCTTCTGGTCGTTCGAACTCTGAAATTTCAGTGAAGAAAAAAAAAAAAGATTGTCTCCGTAAGGTGCAAGCCGACTTGTGATCGTGAATTTTTTAAAAGGTTGTAAATTTGCATTTTCGTTTAACGTGTATAAAATTTAAATTCGTTATATATATATGTAACCGAGATCTCTTTAAAATGAAAGAGAAACTCGTCTTTAGTCGTAAAAGCGTAATGGAAACGCTCCATGTTTTTTTAGTTTTCATCAAAATATTTCCACATTTTGATGTGGAAAAATCTTGCTATGAATTCATGGAAATTCATGGTTTAATTTTTTTTAAAATTTTTTTTTAACTTTCGATCGTTTCGAATATTTTGAAGGTTGTGTAAATCCTGTCTGCACAGATGCACTGAAAAAAATAACTCCCATGAACGTTCTTGCATTTCTAGCGTAGAAAGTGACCTGCGGTCTTGAATATTTTATAAGTTTAACATTTTTTTAAACTTATTACACTGCGGAATAGGTCTCAGGTCACCTCGAAATGTATGAAAAAAACTGCGAGAGTGAATCTTTTTGGAAAACTTTTTTTTTCAAACACTTAATACAGACATATTTTCAAATTAACTGTGGCAACTGATATTTAAAAAAAACTTTCAATGTATGCCTTCATTTTTTTTTTATCCCGAAAGATTTAAAGGATCGCTGTTGAAAAAAACTAAAGTTTTTTTAAGGGTACGCCCGAGCAAACCTCAGCCGATTTGTAAAACAGATTGTCTTCTTAAACACAAAAAATTAAAAAACTGTGTCTCAGTTGCATCATGAACTACCTTGAACTACTCTCACTACTTTTAATAGTTGTATGTGTTATACATGTTTTTAGCCATTGCCAACAGACTAATGTTCCCAGATAGAACGATCCTACCTTTCATTAGTAGAGATGTTGCTCGTTCTACGTGTAATAAATATTCAAACCATTTGTTTTTCAAGTTTTTTTATAAATAAACAAATAAGCGATTTGTTTTTTTAAGTGCAGATACATAGCTTGGATGCATATTGTTTGTTTAAAAGTAATAGTATTTTATGTGAGGCACAAATAATAAAAAACACTGGCAAATTTAATTAAACAAAGCGCATTATGTTTTTTATTTATATCCTGAGAAACTCAAAATCTTTACAAAAATATGCGATTACCCTCTGTATATAATTTTCAATATTATATCTTCTCATTATAATAAAGAAATAATAATTTGTAAAAAAATTTCCTTTTTCATGTGCTATTTCATGTGTATCTATAAACTTTAAAAAATACGCAAAAAACATGCGACATACTTATAAAATACATGCGAACACTTACAATACATTCTAATGTTTTTGTTACATCGAAAAACACCAGTAAATATTACAGAAAATATTTTATTAAGAAGGAAAATTTTTTTAATTTCAGATCAATTATTACAAAATATCACCTTTAAACTTAAATAAATCTTAGATGATAAACATTTTCAAAATGTCAGCATTTAATATAAATTTCTACTACACAAAATTTAAGTAAAATTTTTTTGACTATCATAGCAGAAAAATGTTCTAATCATAACTTTTCCGAGACAGACCAAATCCGGGCCTAGAATATATTAAAGTACATCACTTTAAATGAACTGTGTTTGTTTATGCCTTCGGCAGATTATAAACTTTTGCCTATTTTCAAAACTGTTCACTCACTCCCATATATTTAACACCTTACACAAAAAATATTCATGAAACGTGACCGAAATTGTTTTTATTAGAATGTACTCGAAATTCTTCCTAGTATTTGTTTCACATTATTTAAACATAAAAAGATAGCAAAAGTCTATTATTAATACATGGCCGTGAAAAAGGAAAAAAAACTGTGTTCCAAACTGGACGATATAATAAATCACTGGAATTGAACTATATTATTTTATGACTTTGTGAGATTCTGAGCCCTTTATTATTTATAAAACTTTTCATGATATACAAAAACTTATACGTGAATGTACTCAGTACGTTTAGAAAGTCTTAATGATACTTTTAATGTTATTTAAACAAAACAAGTAAGAAAAATCATGCGTTAAGCATAGATTATGAAGCACTTTCCAACACTTAATGAAATCTTTAACAAATCTTTGTTATTTAGGGAAATAATAGTGTATAGCCAAATATACCCAAATATGTATTCTAGTACATTACTGTATTTCATATGTCAGTTCATATAATGGGAAAATTTAGCTCAGCATGAAAATACCCAGTAGCTTGAAATTTCTTTTTCAGCAATTCATATTATTAGATGGAAATATACTTGAATACTTTTGTTCAGCCCTGTAGTTTACATTGTACCTTTATTACACGCCAGCATTAGGCTAAAATTTATTGTAAACTAAAACACTTTTAAAACAACTGAAATCACATTCTCATAAATCATCATTCATAGGCGTCCAGGTACCGAATTCTTTGCGTGGTCCTGTATATCCCTTTACCTATATTTTGCAAACATTTCTCAGTAAATTAAATGCAGCTCAGCGTAAAAATGCATAGCTTATTTAAGAACCACGTTTGAATAATTTACGCTCATATTTAGTAACGTTGGTGAGATCTTTTGGGTAGCCCTGTATATCAACTATAACATTTATACACACCATATAGTTTGCATATATTTAGCGAAATATAAACCCGAATATCATAATTAAAATGCATTTCACCCCTCCATCAGCCATCATCGGACACATATACGGTACTTCGGAAAGAATATACTATTTGAAATCTTTTGTATGGCCCTGTAAATACTATGTACTTCATATTATGCAAGACAGTAGCGTATAATTTATATTAAGCTTCAGTGAAATATATCAATTTTATTATATATAAAAAAGCTTAATATATTTAAAATATGTCACACACAATTCCCCCTTTTACCATTATGTAATGGAATTCTTTTGTGTGGCCTTGTAAATGAATAATAGCTATATTTTCACTTTATATTTTATAGAATGCATCTTTTAATATGTTTGACAGGGTATAACATCTTTAAAATTCATTTGAAACGATTTCCCCCATAGGCCGTAATGTAATAGGAATCTTTTGATTCGCCCTGTAGTAAACTAATCATAATAGAAACTTCATTTTCAATAGGGTTGTGCTAGGGTAAACGTCAATAACGTCCTAAAATTTCATGGCAATCCGAGTATATTAACGATTTTTCCCCATAGGCTGTAATGTAATGATAAACTTTTGATTCGCCCTGTAGATAAACTAATCATGGTAAATACTTCATTTTCAATAGGGTTCGTGCTAGGGTAAACCTCAATAACGTATAAAAATTTTATAGCAATCCGAGTATGTTTACGGGAGTTAGAGCGCGGACAGACGGCCATCCGGCCAGACGGACAGACGGACACACGGCCAGACAAACCGAATGTATAAGCACTTTTCAACTTTGTTGGAAAGTGCTAAAAATGTGGATAAAAAACCAGTTATAAATATACAGTGATAATGGTCTTTAAACTGATTTCCTAACTGATCGAAAAAAATTGCTTTTTTTATAGGTTAAATATTTTTCTTCCTAAGGCCATCAGCTGCTATAACATGGAAAAATAGGACCTTCTTTAGTTCATTATACAGGGTGTTTCAAAAATAATCTTCCGATTTAAAATGCGTATATGATAAAAAATAGTGAACATAGATACTTAAGATTAATTTTATATTATGTAGCTAATCATACATTTTTTTACATACCAAATTTAAGGTGCTCAATATGTCCACCTTTGGATATACGGCATATGTCTGTACGGTATTGAAATTCGTCCCAAACTTTTGCGAGCATGTCTGGATACACGACTTGCAAACACTGAAGTGGTGGGCGAAGGAAGAGCACTGGCGCCACCTGTTAGTAACTACATAAAACTTAAGATTCTCCTCTTTCTATCTATACATTATTCATTTGAAGGGATGAAAATTTGAACAGTTATGATTTTTTAATATCGGATGATTATTTTTGAAACACGCTGTATATATTTTTAAATAAATAGACAAAATTAATTATATATATAAATTATTAGTAATTATATATATAAATTATTTGTATAATTAAAGAAAAATATTCTTTGGGGATGAGCCTATAATTAAGACTTGAAAAAACTAAGATGTTTTAAATAAAATTAACTATTAAGATCTCTATTTAATTATTTTTAATAACCTTTTAAGTAAGCCTGGACACTTTGAAGTTCATATTGTGTATTTTGTGTTAAAAACAAGGGATAAATTGCGTTCCGTCATATGTTTTTATTTCAACAAAGATTATTTTTACTTTCTTCTCCAGGGTGGCGAGTGGTGAGGGAAAACCGGGAAAAAATACAGTCAAGAAAAGATAAAACTACCATTATTTCCTTACAGAAAATACTTTAAATAATATAAAGAGATTATATAAACTGAATTTATCTTTAACAAAATATTGGTATTTGTCATCTATATTGACTGCATTTTTATCTAACCATTCGCCACCCTGTTCTACTTTTAAAAGAGTAAAATATCCCAACAAACACTCAACTTACGGCCGCGAGTCGGTATCGTTGCGGCCAGAAGGAATTAAGGCCATTTGTAACTAAACAGTGTTGTGCCGCAAATGACCCGCTGCTAATTGCGGCAGCTACCGCCGAGCCGTTAACGGATCGGCGATGAGAGAACAGTTACATTTATTTTGCCGGTCAACTCCTGACGGTCAGTTTCCGGCAATAGTGTAATGACGTCTCATACTCTACAAAGCAGAGGGCCATTATAATCTAGACAGCATTTTTATTTAAACAGAGAAATGGTGTTTTTGGTCTTCATTTCTTTCAAAAACTACTTCAAATCTGAGTTTTGCTAAACATATAAATATGTTGAAAGGATGTAAGGTTTATATTTAAAACAGTAAAACACATGGCATATTTTTATTTAGTTTGAAAATATTTTTTGTAAATAATAAAAATTGTTCCGAAAATGTATACAGTATTCCAAATAATTTCTTCATATGCCCTTTTACATTCATTATTTATAAAAAATAACTAAAAGAATATAAATAAATATTTAAAATACATTAAAATAATTTAAAATAAATATTAAAACTGAAAAAGCCATTACATTGTGCTTAAACCAGTCTCTGTCTGCTCCCTCCACTTATCTGTAATGCAAAACTTCCGCAGACATACATTACATGTATAATGTTCAGTCGTAAATGCGTAAATATTTCTAAAATTGCCTATTACAGTATCTCTAAAATTGGTACAAAACCCAAATTAATTTCGCATTTTTTTCTGAAGGAAAAATCTTTTTTTTTTTTTTTTTTTTTTTTTTTTTAATTCGAAAAAGGTTGTTTAAAAAAAAAAAAAAAAAAAATGAAAAGAAATGAATTTTGATCTTGCCTCTGAAAGCGCGGGTGAAAGGCAGGGGTTATGGGGCTAATAATTTTCTCTTAAAATGAATAATGTTTCTGTAGAACAATACATTTTTTTTAAATTTTTTGTTCATTTTGTATCAAAAGGGTTTTACTTTTTTCCTGCGTAAAAACATGCTTTTGATACAATTTGTTACATAAATTACTTTCTTATACATTCAATTATTTTTGTAATCAGACAACTTTCTTCATTTCTTTATAAATGTGTCTATTTGAAATGCATCCACAGTTCCATACATTTTTCTTCACCGGCGCCTTGTTAAACTCATCATTTATAAAAAATAACTGAAAGAAAACGGAAAAATATTCAAAATAGATTAAAATAATTTAAAATAAATATTAAAATAGAAATACGTCCTTCTATAAAAGTGAATACCAGTAAAGGTAGCATATCTTTTACAATATGCTGTCAAGTTTGACAAAATATCCGGACGCGACAGCTAAATGGTAACGAAAATGGTAAAAAAATGGAAATCAGAAAAATTCAACCGCTTACAATATGTAATTCATGCCTAGATTAAAAAAAATGAAAGGAAAACTGCTCAGTGAAAAATCGCTTTAATAAACATTCGGTCAAGAGTCATGTTTTTGCGCTTAAAAATACAAAATGTGTCATAAAGTTTCGGGCCATTGAGTGGTGAAAAAAAACATGTTTTTTAAAAACATCTTTATTTTTAAAAATTGAAAACCTTAGCCCACTAGAATCTCAATTTAACGAAGGATTTTTCAATGATTTCTTTAAAATCACTAAAGATCGTATTATCATATCTTAAAATTCGTTTCTTAGAGAAGTAAATGTATGCCTAATACTTTGATAAAAATATTTTATAAATATGTATATTTTTTAACTTAAACTTCTGTAATATGATTTTTTTGTTTTGTTTCAGAACATCATTTAATCTTTTATTTATAAAAAGGTGATTCAAATGCAGTAAAACCTCTCTAAAGCGGACACTGTGTAAGACGGAAATCTATCGATCACGCAAAAATTTTCAAGTATCTGCTAATCTATAGAGTAAAATTTGTTTATGGCAGAATATTGTCAACAACGGGAAATTTTCTCGATTTCAATGTATTTCGCCTTAGACAAAGTTACTGTATTTGAAATTCTGAAGAGTTGTTTGTAAATTTTTGAAACGTCTCGTTAAAAAAGGGAGTCATAAAACATTAAATCGGAATTTATTTTACACTGTAAAAAGATTTCTCATCTCCAACCCTTACTTCTGAGAATTTTCAAGGTCACACCAGTGACCTCTTATTCGCTGACTCGCTCACCCCACCCCACTGTCCACGATGTTGTCAATTATCTATCATTTGTTATTTCGACTTCACCCCTGACGAAGCTGCCCTTCGACTACCTGGCAAACTGCTGAAGGTGCACTCAATATTTATCTTTGAAAGTAAGAGATATTTACACGGAAAATATTGTAAGCCTTAATTTTTTTGTCTATTCATTAAAGATTTTTAACTCGGAAATATTTCTGCATCATTTTATTGTATTTGTTTTTTATTAGAACTGCGTAAAAAATACTCAAAAGTAAATGTTAGCATTATTAGCTGTTTATGATTTTAGAAGACGTAAAATAGCTCTTGTCTTCTACTTTAAGATTTTTAAACGTATTTTGGTTTACGCAAATGTAGAATAATATTTATTTAATATTTAATAATTTTATTAATTGTAATTTTCTTCAAAATAATGCAAAATTTTATTTAGTTTGTAGCAGTAAATTGATTTTTTTGTTTCATGAAATGTTTTATTGTTGGGATTATATAAATCGATTTAAAACATTTGGAATTTTCGATATACACTTTCTTAACAGTTTAGTTTACTTAAAATTAATTATTTCCATGTGATTTTTGTTTCTTTTTTATGTAACTTTCAAAGAAAAGGGTTTCCCTCCCCCCTCCGTCTAAGTGCGGATAACAATTTCTCGTTGGTGAAAATGCTTTTAAAAGCAACAACTAAATAATTTTAATGCAAAAAAATATAGTGTATAGAAAAAAGTCAATACTAATTGGTCGAAATACTTTTCCGATGGAAAGTTTAAAATATTATTATTATTTTGTTCAATTTTGAATGGAAAATCTAATATTATCTGATATGAACAAACAAAAAATGTGCATGAAAACAAAAGACGATTATATATATACAAAAAAAAGGTTTTTGACTTATATAAACATTAAACTCTATTTTTATTTATTTTTAAATAGCTGTTTATTTATTTGCAAAACTGAAAATGATGCAAAAATAATTGTGATTTAATGTACTTTAATGAATGAACATCAGACATTAACAGACTTAACAATAAGAGAAACAAAACACTACATACATATATAAAGTAGATCTATTTTAATATAAAGCACAAAATAAATCATATTAAGAATATATGTTATTTAGGCGTAAGTTCAAAATGTGTTGAATAAAAAATAACTGTTAAATAATTGCTTGAATGACAAATGTTTTTTCATGAAAAATATATATAGTAATAATGATTTAGGTACATTTTTCAAAAATGTATAATTTTATTTATCTTGAGTTTATTAAAAATACAATGCTTGGCATACTAATTTTATTTTTCAAACAGTGTATGAAAAGCAACTGTTTATAAATGGCATTACACACATATATATATATATATATATATACACATAATAGAATAAATAAACAAATAATTTAAATTCAATGTGCCAAGTATTGCATTTTAGAAAATTTTCGAAAAATTTAAGAAAAGTAAATTTATATGTACATATATTTTATCGTACCTAAATTATTCTTAATATATTTATTTTTCATGCAGAAACATTTAATCATTCAAGCAATTCTTCAATAAATATTTTTTGTTCAACAAATTTTGAATTTATGCTTTAATAATTTTTATGGCATGGTAGTAGCAGGCCTTTGGATAGCAGAAATCATAAAGGGCTCTTTTGTGGGCAGCTTTTGGCTAAACTTAATTCTTACAAAACACAAATGGCATGGCTAGGGGAAACTTCTGGCTAGCTTTGGTTGTTAATGGCCTTTAAAAGAATAACTGTGGGCAGTTTGAGGCTGTCTGATGTTTTGATAAACAAGTTAATGGCACACTTGTGGGCATCTTCTTGCACTTGTTTCCAATCATTTTCCTACCGAATTCTGGCCGGCGTGACAGTTTTTTGTCGAAGCCGTTACGGCAAAGGTTAGCGGGCCGTTACCAAACAGTTTGGGCCAACATTAATGACACCGTTAATGGCCCAAAAGTTATGTGTTTGTTGGGATTGGATTAATGAAAGATTTCGACTCCCAGATGTTTTTGAATTGATATGTTTTAAAATGTTTTCATCACGATTTCATGTTTTTTACAAAATGTTTGTCTGTTGGTCTGACACTCTCTCACTCTATCTCTCTGTAATATATGAGTCAAATGACTATGAGTCAATGTATGTGACGAAAAGTTTGTGGGACCTTTGTGTCAAAAGAAAATTCACAAAATTTCCAAAAAAATATATTCAGTTATATCTTAATATAAACTGGAGCTGATTTGTTTTTAATCTATATCGCATACACATATAATATATGTTGTGTAAAACAGATGGCGCAGTAATACTGCAATATTCACAATTTCAACAATAGTTCTATCTCAAGAGCTAATGCATGGATTTTTACAAAACTTCAGATTTAGTTGGCCGGTAATATAATTTGATACTGATTATTTTTGAATGTAAAATCACTCAATTGGTGGCACTGCTGTTCTGAATTATTCGTGATTGTCGCAGTAGCTCTTTCTCAAAAATTAATGCATACATTTTCGTCAAAATTCTGTGTGAGTTGAGTTGAAATATGTTGCTGCTCATTAGATTTTGGTGTAAATGACGAAACAGCAAACGTTGTTATGCGGCTATTTTTCGGGAGTATTAATGTGTATCTGATAGAAGAAAGTTTTGTTTTTGACACACCTGGCTACTTTTAATTCAGAAGTCTCAGATAACTAAAATAGTAAAACGTAAAAATATTAAAATTTGAGCGAATTGTTTGAAAAGAATGCCCCCATAGACTTTACATTATCATCCGAATCTTTTTCAGCCAGTAATGTGGACTCTTAACATGGACGTAACCAGGACGTAACCAGGTTGGACGTAACCAGGAATACTCCAAACTATAATTCGTGCATGTATATTATATGAGTATTAACTTGGAACAAATGCTGCGCACATGCTTAATAAAACATGAGAAACATTCGGAGAAGGTTGTATCGGCACTCGCATCATCCAAAGATGGTTTAGGATATTTTCTGTTCACAAAGAGTCACTGAAAGATGCTCGAAGAGAAGAACGACCACATGATTGCTTGATTTATTTTTATGTAGGCCGATTATCTACACGTGGGATATAGGCCCTGAAGGGGTGGGATGCCCTCCGTGGGGGTCTTTCTAAGGGAACCTAACCCGTATTTACGCAATTAAATCCAAGGTTCGAAGAAAACCATGGAAAATTCCGAACGGTTAGGCCGACGGCCGCGAGTAGACTCGAACCCAGAACCTGCCATCTACCAGTTGAGAGGTCAGAACCTCTCAGCCAGGGCGACCGCATGTCATTAATGATGAAGAATTATAGGCTGCAATCATTCAAACGTTTGAGATGTTACTATAAATGTTGGCTATCAGTGATGAAACTATCCGTTTACATTTAAGCCGTTTACATTCACCGTTACTAGCTAAGCAAATGGATATGTTATCAATTGGCACATGCCCAGAAAATCACGTCTTTGAATATTTGATTGGGTTTGTGGCATCATCATCAAACGGAACCACTTCTTTCACGTGTATTAAGACGCTACACTACTCACAGAAAAAGACCGGATGATAATGTAAAGTCTATGGGGCCGTTATTTTCAAATATCTCGCTCAAATTTTAATATTTTCACGTGATTTTTTTGCATAGTATAGCTAAGGACGATCCACAACCGGCATAGTTTTTACTTTTTAGATTTTAGTTTCAGATTAAAAAAATACTTTAACTTTCAGAACGGGTTTGAACCGCTTATGAAACTGAAGCTATCCTAATAAGAAAAATATTACCGAATCGAAAAATTAAAAACTAGACCGGTTGTGGACCGTCTTCAGCTATCCTATGCAATAAAAATTGCGTAAAAATATTAAAATTTGAGCGAATTGTTTGAAAAGAATGCCCCCATAGACTTTACATTATCATCCGAATCTTTTTCAGCCAGTAATGTGGACTCTTAACATGTGGTGAGAGGTGGTGGTTACAGTGCAATCCTAAAATATCGCACGGATATTTGTCAGACATTGGACACAGTTACAGAGTTTTTTCAGAACAGAGCCGACAACGGAGTTACATAGCTTTTTTTATCTCTATAAAATTGTGACTTTTATAAAAATGAAATTTTTAAAATTGTTTCCTGTTGTGAAAATGCTATTGCATGTGGGGGTTGGGTTTTTTGAAGAATAAATATAATTGTTTTTTTAAGGCTAAAAACGACAGAATCTTTTGGGTTATCTGATTGTATCACAAAACATTCGCATTAAACTTAAATCTATATTATAATGAGTCATATTTTCTAAATGTGAAAATTGGATATATATATATGTATATATATTTTTTTTACTCTAAGATTAAATAATATATATTCATATACATATGTATAATATATTTTATCATGGCACTAAAACAAGATATTTTTTACCATAATATTTCTGTAATTGACCTAAAGCGCTCATAGAATATGTTAAAGAAAATCATTTGAACTGATATACTTGTTTATGCCTTTGGCAGATTATAAACTATTGCTTATTTAAAAAAACTGCTCCTGCTCTCCCATACTTATAAAACCTTAAACAAAAATATCCCGGAAACGTGACTGAAATTGTAAATATTATGAGGAACATAAAATTTTTTCTATTTATATGATGGATAATTTGCTCAAAATGCTTAAAAAGGTCTGAAGAATATTTTTCATGTTATTTAAACGCAATATATATATATATATATATATATATATATATATATATATATATTGTTGTAGCGTATATAGGGTTCTTTTGATCTTATGGTTAGACAACTTCAAACTCTTGTCTCTTAGAATAGTAGAAAATAATTTATTTACAGATCTTCAGAACAACAGAGTCTTCGAAACTCACAAATATTACTAGATATTCAAAAATAACTGTTCAAATCTATCGTACAAGTACAGATATAGGTCCCAGAGACTCTTTATACAACGTCTCAACACTAAATAACATTCAAAATAACGCAGATAAAACTCAAGCAAACTTGCTTAACAATCGCCTAGTTGTTCACTCAATGACTGACCGATAAATAATAACAAGAACAGCTCGCATTGCTCTCCTTATATAGGCTCGTAGCATGCGCTAGAAATTTTCGACAGGCTTCTCGAATATTCCAGAAAACCACGGAATAACATTCAATGTATCAGTATATCTAAAGGGGGGGTTAACATAGAGAGGGAAGGGTTACAAACGCCAACAATCGCCAAGTTTGTCGCCAACTTGGAGATATATCGCCAACTTTGGCGACCAAAATTATTCGTCAAAAGTGACGCCAACTTGGCGATATCTCCAATATTTCGCCAATCTGCCATAGACATTGACTGAAAATAATAGACAAGTTTGCTTGATAACAGAGACAATGTAACAAAAACTAATATTAGTAAAGGAATGGAGCTTAATAAGATTATTTACATTATTTTACAGTAAAAACACTAACTATTTACAAAATTCGTAACACTACCCCCTCCTCAAGGACTGCACATCCCGGGCAGTGTAATCCTTGAGTCAGAGGAAAACACTTAAAAATAAATAAATAATTAGGATGAGCGAAGCAAATCCTCTACTAGTCCACTCAAATGACACATTGTCGTACACTTTACAAAAAAACTATACAGTATTTTCACTTGAAATGAAACACAAATATAAATTATGATCTGTAGATTTGCAGAATATTATTTTTTTGCAGAAATACTTTTCAAAAAATTATTATTTTAATTAATTTATTTTACATGCATTTCCAATGCGGACGCATTTTAGCAAATAAATAAAAAATGAAACGCGTATATTTTCAGAAAAAAAAATATAAATCATGGAGTAAATAATTATAGATAGAATCATGATTAATTTAATAAATGAAATATGTTTTCATCACTCCGCAAAATCGTTTGCACAGATGACACTTAAACATTTTAAAAGAATTGTATTATGGATTTTTTTTTTTTAGTAAAGTGGCAACAAAAGAATTGTAAGCAAATAAAATTAATTTTTAAATTTGCCATATAAATGAAAAATTAAAAGAACTGCTTAAAGTTGTTGCCTCGATTCAAGCTCTTTATAAATGTACTAAAGCAAAGTTGGCCGATTCAGAAACTATAAATGGACTTTAATAATTTCTTACTTTATCATTTGGATTTAAAGTAATGTTACGTTCTTATTTGTGGACCGAAAAATGTTTAGTGAACGGTACTTTAGACTTTGTTGCGCGTATTAAAGAAAATCACAAGCCATCAGACCAGATACCGCGAATAATCATGGATAAATTTGAATACTGCAGTAATTTAACTTATAAGAATTGGTGCGTACCAATTCCCCCAATAATTAAATTCTGGAAAAATGGAAGCATAAATTGGTCAATAAAACATTTTCCTTTGCAATCAGTTTTTGCAGTTATAATTCATAAATCTCAAGGTTTGACATCAGATAAAGCAGTAGTAGATATTGGGGATAAAGAGACACCAGTTTGTTTAACGCACGTAGCGTTGTCGAGAGTGAAATTCCTTCAAGGTTTATCATTTAATAGAAAATTTCCTTACGAGAGATTCTACAATATAAAAAATTTTCATATGCTGGTAAGCAGAAAAAAAAGAAGAAATTAGAATAAAAAAAATTACATTTAATAGTTCTTAGTATAAGCGAGAGTAGATTTTAATGTTTTTCCAAATATTTTGTTTGAATGTATTATTCTAAGATTGCTATCAAAGATTATTTTATGTGAATTACAAAGATTGAAAATATACCTATTTCAAATCATTTCAGATAACTCCAGAGGCTATTGGGAAATGTAAAAACATCCTTAAAACTTTTGATTAAAAATTAAAAAAATATTTTGTAAAATTTTGCTTCGAAAATATTTTTATTTATACCAGTCTTATATCACAGATAAAAACTTCCGAGGAAATTCTTAATTATTTGGCTGAATTTACATTTCTAAAATTTAAATACGCCAAAACATAAGATAAAGTTTTTGCTTAATAAAGATGCAAAAACAATATAAAATAATAATGTTATTTTCAAATATTTATCTTATGAAATAATGCTTCGCGAATCCCAACAAAGCACGGCTTTTGCTAGTAATAAAACAATAAGATTTTACATAAATAAAAAACTAAATACTATTTACATATTTAGAAAAATATTATAAGGGGCTAGCCGATTATAATATACGACTTTGGGCTTGGTGTGTGGCGACTTTTGTATACGTACGACGACGTCATTCAGCCTGTTGACGATTGTGTAAGGACCGTCCCAGTTTCTTTGTAGTTTTGGCGACAGTCCCTTACGACGTATGGGATTCCACAACCAAACTTTGTCATCTTCAATAACTCATGTCCAGTTGTCTTTATATCGTACCGTGTCTTCATCTTTTCTGATGCCAGTCCGATTCGGTTCCTCGCTAGACAATGAATCTCCTCAATCCGTGCCTGGAGTTCATCCACGTATTCCTCAGGCGAAAAAGGAGCATCAGGAGGACGGCCAAACAAAAGATCCGCAGGTAGACGAAGATCACGACCAAAGAGCATTTGAGAAGGGGAATAACCAGTGGCCTCATGAGCAGCACTCCTATAGGCAAGCAGGAAAAGAGGCAATTTCTTGTCCCAGTCCTGTTGATCTTTAGACACCAGGAGGGAGATGCTATTTAGTATGGTGCGATTGAACCGCTCCACCATGCCGTCCGACTGAGGATGTAGATGTGTAGTTCGAGTTTTGTCCATGTCGAGTAGTACACACATCTCCTTAAACACAGCCGAATCAAAGTTTCTTCCTTGATCGGAATGGATTTGATAAGGAACTTCGTATCTGGAAACCCAATGTTCAACCAGTATGTCTGCTACGGTTACCGCCTCTTGATTAGGAATGGCGTAGGCTTCAGGCCACTTAGTGAAGTATTCCATGACAACGAGGATGTACTTATTGCCATCACATGTTCTAGGAAGAGGACCCAGGATGTCCAGAGCAATTTGTTCGAAAGGAGCTCCTACATTATAACGCTGCAATAGTCCACGGGTACGCCTCTTTGGACCTTTACGTGCTACACAGATGTCACAAGTTCGACACCACTTCTCCACATCACTGCGAACATTATTCCAGTAGAAACGCTCTCGAACCTTTTGCAGAGTCTTTATTAAACCAAAATGACCTCCTGTAGGACTACCATGAAGTTCTTGAAGGACCATAGAAATTCTCGACTTAGGAAGTAGTAGTTGCCTTCTACATGTCTTTCCATCGTCAGACTCCCATTTTCGGTACAAAATACCGTTCTTCAAATGTAGGGAATCCCAAAGAGCCCAATATTTTATAGATATTTTTATAGATATTTTATAGGGTATTTTATAGGTATTTTATAGATAAGCCCAACATTTTATAGAGCCATTAATTATTTAAACGCAATATATATATATATATATATATATATGAGGAACATAAAATTTTTTCTATTTATATGATGGATAATTTGCTCAAAATGCTTAAAAAGGTCTGAAGAATATTTTTCATGTTATTTAAACGCAATATATATATATATATATATATATATATTGTTGTAGCGTTTATAGGGTTCTTTTGATCTTATGATTAGACAATTTCAAACTCTTGTCTCTTAGAAAAGTAGAAAATAATTTTTTACAGATCTTCAGAACAAAAGAGTCTTCGAAACTCACAAATATTACTAAATATTCAAAAATAACTGTTCAAATCTATCGTACAAGTACAGATATAGGTCCCAGAGACTCTTTATACAACGTCTCAACACTAAATAACATTCAAAACAACGTAGATAAAATTCAAGCAAACTTGCTTAACAATCGCCTAGTTGTTCACTCAATGACTGACCGATAAATAATAACAAGAACAGCTCGTATTGCTCTCCATATATAGGCTCGTAGCATGCGATAGAAACTTCCACAGGCTTCTCGAATATTCCAGAAAACCACGGAATAACATTCAATGTATCATCATATCTAAAGGGGGGTTACCATATAGAGAAAGGGTTACCCTCGCCAACAATCACCAAGTTTGTCGCCAACTTGGAGATATATCGCCAAATTTGGCGACCAAAATTAGCCGTCAAAAGTGACGCCAACTTGGCGATATCTCTAATATTTCGCCAATCTACCATAGGCATTCACTGAAAATAATAGACAAGTTTGCTTGATAACAGAGACAATGTAACAAAAACTAATATTAGTAAAAGAATGGAGCTTAATAAGATTATTTACATTATTTTACAGTAAAAACACTAACTATTTACAAAATTCGTAACAATATATATATATATATATATATATATATATATATATATATATATATATATATAAACATTATTAACTTACAACAGTGAAGGAAAAAACTGTTTTAGAGGTATGTCAATAATTAGGCTAATTTCTTTTTCATTTATTGGGTTTTTTAATAAATATTTTTTCTGAAATTTATTCGCCCTTTACTTATTATCCGCTTTTATAAACTGAAGGCACTTTCTTTAGTTTCCTATAAAATGTTTATATATTTTAAAAGTTTAATAAAAATTTATTTTAGAAAAAAATAGTTGTTATTTTTTATGACATCGAAATACATTTTAAAAACATATTTCATTTCCTTTTAATGTTTTAGTATTTTTATAAAATAAGTATATTTAATTTTTTATTAAAAACATATACTAAGTTCTGATAGTTTTTCTTTTATTAAATTCAATGCACATTTTTATTGTTAAAATTTGTTATGCGTATCTTAAATTAATAAAGTATTATTATGTTTTTACATGTTTTTTATTTCGAAAGCGAACAATTTAGGCCAAAACCCATTCGTCTATCAGTCTATACTTTTGACAGCAGTTATACAATAAAAGGTAATTTTCTTTTTTCTTGATTGTAATATAAAAAGCATTATTTTAAATAATATTCTAATCATAGAAATTTAAATTCTTATATATAACACTCTTCCCCTATACGAATCACTTTAGCATAGACACGATATCGGTTTTTTGAAACAACTATTTACAGAAGATTTGCGATTTTTCGTTAAAGCATTGCATCAATAACCGCTCATTTATAAATCTTTATGAGCAATATTACCACATGTTAATAGTATTAGCTTAGTAATGCCACTCTAATATCTCCCTCAACAATAGATGTAAAAAAATCTAGATTTGATTTATCACTGTTCTTCCTATTACTTCTGTTTATATGATTTTGATAAATATGTATCGGCAGAAACAGTATATATCTAGAGAGAAAATGTGTGTCTTAGAAGAAATAATCTATGTTCATATATTTATTTTGATTCTGCATTATTTTTATCTCTAAGTCTTAGTCTACAATGCATTATTTTATCTACACATGGTATCAGAAGAAAGGAAAAATGAAGAATCTTGTCATTACGATAACGTCCGAGCAAATTGATGATTTTCAGATGATGACCACTATTTGAATTTTAAGAACAGGAAGGTTATACGCTAAAATATCTGTAGTAGATTATGATATACACCACATAACCAATAGTTTTTAACATCTAGTTAAATATCTAATAATAAGCTTGGCGGGTTCTTCTGGAACTTCAGGATTATAAAAATTATGTTTGACCTACTATTTAACAATGTCGTTTTGATAAAGAGGACGATTAAACAACGAAAATAATAGTAATAATAATAATAATAATAATAATTATTATATATATATATATATATATATATATTTGTAGTCATTTGATACCCTTCATTAAGATTTTCCATTTGATTGTTACTTGTTTTTCACCACTCTGATTCATGTTGTATTTTATCACTGTCTCATTAAAAATAATTATCCTATTAATGTATATATATTTAACAATTTATTTATTAATCTTTATATATATGTATATTAAATGTATGTGCTTTATTAATGCTATAGTATTGTCTAGCTTTTAATATTTTATAGTTATTTGTCTAATTATTTCCATTTGACATTCAATGGAAATTTTGGTTGCGATTGACAATTGTAAGTTATCTTTATCAATATTCAATTACAGTTTAATTATTTTTCTAATATTTTTTCTTTGAAATAGTTTTTCTATTGCAATTATGATTTTCATTTTAATTTAATCAATGTTAATTCAATTATAATATTATTTTTTTTTTCCTGTTTTATATTGATAATTCTATTATGGTCTTGATAATTTTCTTATATTTTTCTTTGAAATGAGTTCTCATTTGCGATTAATCGGGCAATGTGGAAACTATTTTTAGGTCTATCCTGATTTCCACTCAGAAATTAATCGCAATTTATGTGGCTATTTAGTATTGCCCTTGATAACGAGCTAAATACCACATTTCCAATTTTAATTCTAATTCTGACAACTCCTCTGTATGATATAATTTGGCATTAACAAATATTTACAGTAATTGATGTTGATTTGTAGTATTATCTAATGGTTCTATATATATATATATATATATATATATATATATATATATATATATATATATATACATATATACACACACACATATATATATATATATATATATATATACAGTGCGTGTCAAAAGTTTAAGCAGAACAGAAAATTTCAAAATAAATTTTTATTAATGACTGAAAGTAATGAGACGAAATGTTTGAAATTGAAAATGCCCGGTGTTAACTGTGTATACATGTAAAATTAATGTCTATAATGCTTACTGTGTCTATAATGTATACTGTACACCGGATAGAGGCGTGTTACATTCAATACTTTTCTTTATTTTAACAAATATCATGCAAATTAATCTGTCGAAAATAACGATGAATAACTGTCGTTAATGTTACTTATTAATGAAAATAATGGTTCAGCTTGCAATAAGATTTTGTAATTTTGAATGGTTTGCCAATATGTTTTCAAACTTATTACGTAGGCCACTTTAATAAGTACCATCACCCTTCTTACTTTGGAAAAAATGTTTGTGTATATCTTGTAACATATATATGTGTTGAAATTTAAATAAAATAAAAATCTCTGTCTTGAAAAGCATTAAGGCAAATGGATACAAAAATTTTTAACCAACTTGTTTTCAAATATATTATGCTAGCTACCTTAATAAGTTCTATCCCTCTTCTTTCTTCGGAAAAGCTGTTTGTGTATATCTTGTAACATAACATATTTATGTGTTAAAATTTAAATAAAATAAAAACCTTTGTCTTCAAAAGGATTAAGAAAAATTCAGACAAAAATATTTGCCAACATGTTTTCTAAAATATTATGTTAGCCACCATAATAAGTTGTATCACCCTTCTTGCTTCAGAAAAACTGTTTGTGTATATCTTGTAACACATGTATGTGTTAAAATTTAAATAACATAAAAAGCTTTTCTTCAAAAGGATTAAAACAACTATAGACAAAAAAGGCTATTATTGATCTTTCCCTGGAAATGTCCTGAGAATTAGGCTTGCAGAAAGATAATCCACAGGGTGTTTTAGTTAAACGTTTTATTAATACATGTAAAAAAGCAAAAGGTACATGGGTCAAAGTCAATGTTCGAAATATCTGCCACCAACTACTTTGATCTATGTACCTTTTGTTTTTTTACATGTATTAATAAAACGATTTTTTACTTACGGTGTCTTTTCTTTATGGTGCTTCTGCGTACATCATTGCTTCAGGAAAGCATTTCCGACCCCACATTCCTATATGATTTCGAATCGTCAGGATGCACCCTACCTCTCTTACGAGTTCTGAAACGTTTAACTGAAACACCCTGTATATGTGTTAAAATTTAAACAAAATAATAAAACCTTTGTCTTCAAAAGGATTAAGACAAGTGCAGACAAAAAGTATTTAGAAAAACTGTCTGTGTATATCTTGTAACTTGTATATGTGTTAAAATTTGTAAAATATAAAAATCTTTGTTTTCAAAAGGATTAAAACAAATTCAGGCAAAAAAATATTTGCCAACATGTTTTAAAAAATATTATGTTAGCCACATTAATAAATTGTACCACCCTTCTTGCTTCGGAAAAACTGTCTGTATGTATGCGTTAAAATTTAAATAAAATAAAAGCAGTTGTCTTCAAAAGGATTAGGACAAATGCAGACAAAAAACGGATGTTATTGATCTTTCCTTGGAAATGTCCTGAGAATTAGGCTACAGAAAGAAAGTCCTAGAAATTTATTCTTCAACAGCATAACAAAACGTTTATACTTTCTCATTTCTGTGGAACTTGCAGCTATTGATAAAGCAAACATGTGACAAGCCCCACGAGGTCATCATTGTGGTATGAAAGTTTGTATTTGACAAAGGAATGATTGGCGCATAAAGAATATCTAGGATTATATTTAATATGTGCCTTTATTACGGTATATGGGCATAGAAATTATAATATTTATAAAGAAAAAATTAATGAAAAAGTTATAAGCTTATTTTCTTGGTTAATAAATAAGATTGACATAACTTTTTAAAATGTGCTGTTTAACAGTCCATAATAAAAAACTGTTAATATTGTTATGCAATTTTGCGAAAAAATAGTTATTTTTTTAAGAAAATGAGCGATTTCAACTCGATTTTTATGACATTTGAGTAAGGTATATAATATCTGATGATAAATTGAAACAGGCACTACTACCTTTATTTCCTCGTACACTGTAAAAAAAAATTCAAGAGGTTACTAAAAATTTCTTAGTAAATTTGTATTCCACAGAATTTTTTAGTAACCATTACAAACTTTTTTTTTGCAAGTGAAACAAGCATTTCTTTTGTAAACTGAACAAAAGAATATTTTGTACAACTAACTTAAAAATTTTTAGTATGAGCCACCCAGCAAATTTTAGTAATAGCTCCAAAATTATTTTTAATAACCATTACGTGGGCTTGAAGCGCAGGAGTTTCCTTCGAGCTGCATCCAGACTTCTGAAGCGGAAGATTTTCGGCAAAAACGCAATAGATGGCAGAACCAAACGTTTTTAGACGCTCCGACAGGATTTTCACAATCCCTTTATTAACGAGACAATACATACATTCGGGGCGTATTTGGCGGTGGCAAGTTTCGAACCCGGGACCTTTCAGCCTGGAGTCCGTTACTATAACCACTATGCTATCAAAGCCACACCAGCTGAGTTTTAGTAAGAGCTATTAAAAATATAAAACTATTAACTCTTATTCGTTGCTAACTTTTTTCTAGTAATTCTTATAAATTTTTTTGTAACTGACTAAGATTACTAAAAATTTTTTAGTAATTACAAGGATCACTAAAGTTTTTTTAGTAGATCGACCCTTTTTTTTACAGTGTACACAGAGAAAATGTAACAGTGAGTTTGAGAATGATTTGAAATATAAAAGAAATTTTAAAATAAAAATCACGCTACGGATTAGAAACTCTAATATAAAGCACAATACAACAAACTCTTTTACAGCTAAACGGTCAAAAATATATAATATTTATATGGGCATTAACTTGTTTCATTTAATTTTAAAGATATTACTATTGCAATATTCTCTTAAGTTTTTTTAATACCTTTTGCTATTAATGAATAAAAATAATGGTTATGCTTGAAATAAGATTTTGAAGTTTTGACTGTTTTGTCAACACGGCTTCAAATATATTGCGTTAGCCACATAATAAATACGATCACCCTTCTTACTTCGTAAAAACTGTTTGTATAGCTTGTAACATATATATTTGTTATAATTTAAATAAAATAAAAAACCTTTATCTTCAAAAGAACTAAGACAATACAGAGAAAAACAGATATTATTAATATATCCCTGGAAATGTCCTGAGAATTAGGCTACAGAAAGATAATCCAAGGAATTTGTTTTTCTACAACATAACGAAACGTTTATTCTTTCTCATTTCTGTGGGACTTGCTGCTATTGATAAAACAAACACGTGACATGTCCCACGAGGCCATTATTTTGGTATGTAATTTTGTATTTGACAAAAGAATGATTGACACATAAAGAATATCTGAGACTACATTTAATCTATGCTTCTATTAAGTTATATATGCATAAAAATTATAATATTTATAAAGACAATTTATTAATGGAAAAGTTATAACATTATTTTCTTGATTAAGTAATGAAATTGGTTTAACTTAAAAAAAATTGCTGTTTAAGAGTCAATAATAAGCACCTGTTAATATCATTATAAAATTTTACGAAAAAATTATTAATTTAAAAAAAATGAGCAATTTCAACAAAATTCTTATGACATTTGAATAAGGTATATAATATCTGTTAATAAATTGAAACAGATGCTACTATTTTTATTTTCTTATACGCGGAAAAAATGTAACAATGACTTCGAGAATTATTTATAATATAAAAGAAATTTTTAAATAAAAATCGCTACAGATTATAAACTATAATATAAAGTATAATACACAAAATTCTTTCTCAGTTAAATGGTTAAAAATACATAATATTTATATGGGCATTAACATGTTTCATTTAATTTTAAAGATGTTACTATTGGAACATTCTCTTAAGTTTTTTTAATACCTTCTTTTATCTTGAGATTTGCTATTTATGAATGAAAATAATGGTTATGCTTGCAATAAGATTTTGTAGTTTTGACTGGTTTGCCAACATAGCTTTAAATATATTACGCTAGCCACTTTAATAAGCTCTATCACACTTCTTTCTACCGAAAAACTGTTTGTGTAAATCTTGTAACATATACATTTGTTGTAGTAAATTTAAATGAAATAAAAAACATTTGTATTCTAAATAACTAAGATAATATAGACAAAAAAGGCTATTATTGATCTTTTCCAGGAAATGTCCTGAGAATTAGGCTACAGAAAGATAATCCCTGGAATTTATTCTTTTACAACATAACGAAACATTTATTCTTTCTCATTTCTGTGAGACTTGCAACTATTGATAAAGCAAACATGTGACAAGTCCCACAAGGCCATTATTGTGGTATGAAAGTTTGTATTTGACAAAGGAATGATTGACGCATAAAGAATATCTGAGATTACATTTAATCTATGCCTCTATTAAGTCATATGTGTATAGAAATTATAATAATTATAAAGGAAAAGTTTTAATGGAAAAGTTATAAGATTATTTTCTTGGTTAATAAATAAGATTGACATAACTTTAAAAAATGTGCTTTTTAAGAGTCAATAATAAGCACCTGTTAATATTGTTATACAATTTTACGAAAGAAATTATTACTTTTTTAAAAGAAGAGCGATTTCTACTAGATTTTTTTGACATTTGAGTCAGGTATATAATATCTGATGATAAATTAAAACAGGCACTACTACCTTTATTTCCTTGTACACAGAGAAAATATAACAATGAGTTTGAGAATGATTTGAAATATAAAAGCTATTTTAATATAAAAATCACTCTACGGATTATAAACTATAATATAAAGTCCAATACACAAAACTCTTTCACAACTAATGGTCAAAAGTACACAATATTTATATGGGCATTAACTTGTTTCATTTTATTTTAAAGATGTTATTATTGGAACATTTTCTTAAGTTTTTTTAATACCTTCTTTTATCTTGAGATTTGCAATTTATGAGTGAAAATAATGCTTATGCTTTCAATAAAAGATTGTAGTTTTGACTGGTTTACCAACATGGTTTCAAATATATTGCGTTACCCACTTTAATAAGCTCTATCACCCTTCTTTCTTCCGAAAACCTGTTTGTGTATATTGTGTAACACATGTATGTGTTCAAATTTAAATAACATAAAAACCTTTTTCTTGAAAAGGATTAAGACAAATACAAACAAAATACGGCTATTGTTGATCTTTTACTGGAAATTTTCTGAGAATTAAGCTACATAAAATAATCCCTGGAGTTTATTCTTTTACAACATAATGAAACTTTATTCTTTCTCATTTGTGTGCGACTTGCAGCTATTGATAAATCAAACATGTGACAAGTCCCACGAGGCCATCATTGTGGTATGAAAGTTTGTATTTCACAAAAGGAATGATTGACGCATAAAGAATAGCTGAGATTACATTTAATCTATGCCTCTATTAAGGTATATGTGTATAGAAATTATAATCTTTATAAAGAAAAAATTTTAATGGAAAAGTTATAGGGTAATTTTCTAAGATAATAAATAAGATTGAGATAACTAAAAGAAACTGCTGTTTAAGAACACCTCTCAATATCATAATACAATTTTACGAAAAAATTAAAATTTTACTTAAAAAAAATAGCGATTTCTTCTAGATTCTTACAACATTTGAAAAATATATATATATAATACTATCTGATTATAAATTACATCAAATGCTGCAATTTTAATTTCCTTGTACTCAGAGCAAATGTAACAATGACTTTGAGAAAGATTTAAAATATAAAAGATTTTTTTTTTAATTCTTGAACAGATTTGGAACTATAACACTGATAAACAAGGTTTCTGTTTCTAACTAAGTATGTGGTGACTTTTATACTTTAGGTGGTGCTGTGAAAGAATATGCCATTAAAAAGGTTCCATCACCCACAGACTTTTAAAAATTTAAAAATTTTGTAAATCTGAATTTTGTAGAATTTATTCAACACATATACCTTATGAAATTTATCATTTGGTATTTTAGTACGGACAAACTTTTAAATAAATACTTATAAAGCTTAAAATTAATATTTAAAATACTGAGAGTATGCATTGTTCATAAAGTTTCTGAAAAATATAGAAGAATTTTTGTAAAAAAAGAATGGTATTAATAAGAAATTTCATTCTTTATGTAGCGGTAAATGTCTTATCTGTGGCTGCTGTCTTATAAGCCATTTTTCCAAGTTATATTGACAATTTAAAGCAGACATTAAGCCACTTATATAATTACAATAGCATAAATCATCTTTTCTTGAAAAAAAATGTCGAATATTTCTTATGTGAATCTCGATAAAGAGATATCTTTGTATTGTTTTTCAGAAGATTACAGCCTTGTAATCTTGATCCAAGTAATTCTGAGTTTTTCTTTGATAAATTTAAGTGTCCCAAAAAATAATTTAATTATTTTTGAGTAATTAAGTGTGGTTCTTCATTTATGCTAGGAGAATAGTTGATATCAGATGTAGAGGAAGTTTGAGTTTCATCAATTTCCATTTCTACTGCTGCATCGTCATATGTAAAATACTCTGGAGGTTTCGGTATTTGTAAATCATCATTATGTAATGCTGGTCACATTGCTGAATCTATGTTCGGGTTCTTAATTTTATGTTTACTTCTTGCAGAGAATCCTTTAATGTTTGTAATACATTAGTAGCAGTCAGTTATATGAGCCTTCGGCATGCGCCATATCATGGGTATAGCAAAGGACATACGCTTTTTCGTACCTTTCATCCACACCCGTAGGTTTGTAGCACATCGTGTAGAAGAAGAATGAGATGCCCATTTCTTATCTTGTTCACCTACTTTATATCCGAAGTACACATGATAGGCAGTTTTTATTAACGGCGTGAAAGCGCATCGATGCTTTTTCAAATTTAGCTCTTCGCACACATAGCAAAAAAAATGGGGTTCATTAACGCATCCTCTAGACATGTTTTACATACTGTAGAGGAAAATAGGATAATTATAATCAAAATTTAATTAGAAAGTTTTACAGAACAAAGAAATAGTAGTACAATTGCCCCGAAAGTTTCAAATATCATAGATTTGCGTTAAAGTTAAATACTGCGGGGGGGTGGGTGGTTAGAGCTCTCTGTTCAAGGTCACTAACATAAAATTTATTAGGAGTACATCTGTTTCTACTCCCTTGCTGTATCTTCTATCGTTGTAGTAAGAAAAAGGAATGTTTGTGTGACTCAAATACATGAAAGATAATAATGTAATATCTATATAATAAAGGCCAAACGTATCTGTGCGTAACGCATACGTCATGTTTTGAATGGCAACACTTTTCGATGAAATTTTTATTTTGCAATTTTCGCTATTGTAAAATTTTAGACTTCTAGACATAGCACGTTTTCGACATTTATACCATCGTATGCAGAAAAATATGCACGTTTAAATGCAGTTTGTTAGAAAACTGTATCTCAATTTGTTTTTGAGATATTAATTTTTTTTTATAGTTTTTAGTTCATTTTCTCTAATGGTGGCAACTTAAGTATCGCATTTGTGTGGGAAAAAAAGGAAAAATATCCATAGAGTAAAAAAAAAGGAAGATGAATAGAGATGCAGTTTGGTGGCTGCAGGTGACGCTAAAAAATCATCTCTAAAATTCGCTGCATTGCATCAAACACAACCACGTGCTTTCGCAAAAAAGGAAAACTTTTAGTGATACAGTTTTAATTCATAATATAATGAAATGCTATTTTAGAATGCTAAAATATAATTATTATTTTTTTTTCATTTAGAGAAAAAATGATGTTAAAGGATTCGGTCTCTGTTCTTAGAGATTGTTTTGTTTGGCCCGAATAAGAGACTTAAATTGGAAGAACAACGCCCATGAAACCGTTTTAATTGCATACTTCACCTCCATTTATCTCTTTTCTACGTGAAAAATAACAGATCACTGTATATTTTAGTTGCCATTTTTTCATAGCAACCGAAAAAAATAGTAATTAAAAACGTGTTATGTCAAAATATCGTCGGCTATAAAACCCAGTGAATGTTGTTGGTTTTATTTCGTTTTTTCCTATCAATTTAATAACTTTTAGTTCGTTGCAAACTTAATTTACAAAAAATACATCAATTAATCTTTACAAAAATGTATTTTAAAGAATATCTGTGTATCATATTTCCTTAGTTGATTTTATAAACTGAAATAATGCAATTTTATTCTTTGGCAAGATCTTTGGCAAGATCTTTGGCAAGATCTTTGGCTAATAAATTCTATCTTGCGTCTAATACGGAAGTACCGATAATTTTCAAAGCTTTATATGATAACATAATTAATATTTTTCATATAAAATTGCAGTTTGGAATTAGTTGGCAGTTTAAAAAGCATATTACGTAGGAAAAATTTATTAGACTTTTCAATTTTAATTTTTAAAAAAGTTTTTCACCTTTACTCTGTGACCCGGGAACCCCGGGTTCGGTGTACTAGTAATTATAATGCCTATACGATGCTTACATACTCCAAAACGTATAAATGAAATTTCTGAAAATTGGAGGGTGATAGAAAATTTTTACAGGCATATTCTTTTTCAGCAGCTTGAAATCTATAAGAAACATCCAACGTATGTAGAGAAATAGAAAATTCGTTAAAATTTGTTTATCAGTGTAATTTAAAGTATAATATAAAAAAATTAAACATAAACTGTCAAAAATACAGAATATTTATATGGGCATTAGATTGTTTCATTACATTTTAAAGATCTTATTTCTGTAATATTCTCTAAAGTGTTTTTAATACCTTCCTCTATCTTGAGATTTGTAATAATTTTGAGCTACCAATATAGTATCAGATTATGCATAAGTGGTATAGTACAGTAAAGTATATATGTAGTGTAGTGCGCAATTATTGAAAATCAAACACATATACAGTTTTGTATAAACACTTTGAGCTTATCTTATAAACATACAAACAAAAGTAAAATGGTTTTAACGTGAAAAAGTTTCATAAATAATATTCTTGTTATGTAATTTTTTCAAACATAAGATTTTAATTCAACCTATCCACTCTCAAATGGAATATGACCAAATAATTTTTAGTTTTTCAGGTTTTTAATGTTTCGTACTTAAAAAGTGACAACGGAACCATTATAAGATCACTGCTGTGTCTGTCTGTCACTACTATTTTACTATAGGACGTGGGCAGTTCAAAATGGGGAAAGGAATAATGACTATTGATCCACATATTTACAGTTTTTTAAACATTCACAAATATATTTAGGAAAAATCTTCAGGGGCTAATTAAGTTACTTGAAAAAAAATATTTTCTTTGTGTATAGTCTGTGGAATAGTTTGAAATTTTTGTAACGCTGAATTCAAAATTATATTTCTTTTAATTTTAGGTATTAAGGAGACCAGAAATACGTCCACAACAAACTATTTCCGAATCTATTGAAACTAAATTTATATAAAAAAAAATAAGTGATAGTAGACATTAATGTAACTTTGCAGAAAACTATACCGATTATCCTACATCACATAGTTTTTGAGAAGTCCATTTTTCGTTACACGCAATTTTTCCGTTTATGGGCATTTATGAAATGTGTTGAGTAGCGCTGTAGATACTTATCATTACAAAATTTTAAAGCATTTTTGATAATGATTTTTTTTTAAGTCGTCGGATATGAAGTGAGATAACCCTTAAAGGTATGAACAGTTTGGAAATAAATAATGACAAGGGCTGCGTACTCTGTGTCGTCGTCTTTTATTGCCTAGATAAAACCTTTTAAGTGATATATTTGTCTAATGCAATGTCCAGCAACAGGAAAACAGCAATTAACGTCCAAATTGTGAAAAACAGGCCAATATAATTATATTTAACCCATTAACGTCCAAATTATTTTCTTCGTAAAAATTTTAAATCTCCCACCAATTTTAACCCTTTCATGACGGGAGCCTTTTACGAAATTTTTAATGTTTTGTCCCCATTTTTTAACCCTTTCCGATGCAGGTAAATTCTGCTCATAAAATAAGAAATTATTGATTGACACCGGAATTTAAAAACGACTTTTGTAGAAATTACGAATTCCTAAATTCACTTTTTCATGGTAAAAGCGAAATTTCTTTATAATATTCTTGGTGCTGATTGTACGTTTGGAATTAAAAATAGGTGTGCCCGGACTAGACACACAGCGCCAGAAAGAGTTAAAAACAGAGATTTGTGTCTTATTTAATCGAGAAAATGCTCCGATTAAATGAGGAAAATTCTACTGTAAAACTTTACTGCTGTGGATAAACAAAGATTGTTAAGCATCTTTGCGGGACTTGTACGTGTCATTCGTGCCCAAGGGGTTAACCCGTAAGCACACGCATCGGGTATTTTTGACCCAACGCTCCCTATCATGCTCAGGATTTTCAAGACTTAAACCTGCCACTTCCGGTACCTTACACAGTAAAAACAAAATACCCAAATTTGGTTGAAAGATTTTTGGGTACAGCATTGTTCCAATTTGGAAAGTTCAGTTTGTAGCACAAAATCGTTTTAAATAAGTCTGATTTTTAATGACATTAAAACAATTAAAATATCTTAGATAGTATATACATTATACCTCAGAAATTTTGATTAATTTAATGTTAATAAAAAACTGCTCTGTTTTGAACCATTTTGGGTTATCTATTTTGGGAACAATACTCTACCATTTTGGAATCCTTACTGTACCATTTCAGGAAAATTACTATACCCAGAAATCTTTCAACCTAATTTGGGTCTTCAATTTTTACAGTGTACTGGGTGGTCTAGCAACAGGAGATCCTGGGAACAGAAACTTGAAACACGAGATTTTTCTATAGTAGTTAGTGGGCCAGTTTTACTCTACATATAATAGATACAAAATAACAAAATACACATTTTTTGCACAAAATATTGCTTGTAATACTATTTAAACATTATTTTTCTGGGAAAAAAATCGTTAAAATTATGTACTAAGTGTGTAAGCGTTTCAAAACGATAGATAACGAGTGAATGCCAAAAAGAGATACAAAATTAAAGATAAGTGTTTTAGGGGGTTCTTTGCTTTGAAATTTGATTTTTAAAACAAATAATACATCTTGTTACTTAAAAAACGATTCAATTAAAACTTTTGACTTTATTTATTTTATTTACAATGTTCATATTTTACCGAGAAGTTTACGAAAAAGTTAGGCTCATATTGACCTAGTGCGTGTTGTTAGGTAATATAAATGGGTGCATGTGCTGAAGGGTTGCGAGAAGAGTTATCTCATTTTACCAAGAAAATTGCCTTGTGAAAAACATTATACATTTATCTTCGTGTTTATTGTGTGAAGAATGATTTCTTTCCACTATTTCCAGTGATCTAAAAATATTCCTCCGAATGTTAATGGGTTATTAAGACTATGGAATTTATGAGTCGTTTGCATTGAGTGGATCTCACAATAGGCCTCTCACGTTTTTAAGAGTTAATTAACAATAGAATGGACGTTAGAGATCAATTTAACTGGTTTCATATGAATGTACTTTGGTTCAAACCAGAAACTGCATTATAAGATACGTAAAAGATACATTGATGAAAGACATTAAATAAAAATTTTAAACTATTTTAAATCAAAATTCTGGTGTGAAATATTTTTTATAAAACTTGCATAAAATGTTCAGCTTTTCTAGCATTAAAACATATCTGGAACTACGAGGTACGGACCTTATCGGTGTTCCATCTTTAGTAAATTTAGATATAAGTTTTTGTTTATTTTTATACAAGCAAATCCTGCTGTTTTGAGTGTACTGATACAGTTTATTACTGTTAAACATATTGTTAAAATGTATTATGTGCATTTATAAAAAATTCGTGATCATTAGTATTAACAGAATATTAAATTGCTAATGCGAATGAAAAACCCAAAATAAATATAGAATATTAATTTAAACCCAACATGACATCGGATATTCGAAAAAAAGGACAGAATATTGTAAATCTGCAAATTCTGTCCGCACATCTACCTTATAGTTACCAGAATGTTTCAAGACTGACTTAATAATTTCAGACAAATTTACAATTCAGTATATATATTTTGATCATTCAAACATACAATTTCAAAATTTAAAAGTTTGTACTTACAAGGAAGGTCTCCATACGGGCATACTCAGAAAAATCTGAAAAAATTACAGAATGTTCTTCTCATATAGTTATATATGTTTATAAAAAAATTTCGGCGGAACTTCCTTATAACGTCCGTAAAAAAATAACAAAAATTTCGTTTATTTGGCGATTTATCGCCGGTTGGCGAAAAACTAAATTTTGAAAAATACGCTTTTACGCTTTGAATACTTTTTAAAGAAATAACTTTCTATGTCAATTTATTTAAATAAGTTTAGTTTAAGTAATTTTAGTTTTGAATTTTTACTTTACTTTAAGTGTAATTTTGTCATATTCGTTTATATGTACTTATAACAAAATGAAATTAATATATTTTGTCATTTAAAACACAATTTAAATTGATTAAAATTGTTCCAAATTGAAAAATACACTGTTAAAAATCTGCTGCATTTTTTTGCAACGCACTCCCTTGCTTGTATAAAAAACGGTTACTTGGCCGTGAAATGGAGCTTTCTCAATGGTTGGAATAGAGATTTTATATACAAGCGGTGGAGTGCGTTGCAACAAAACGCAGCAGATTTTTAACAGTGTATGACGCGGTCAATTCACCGTGCTATGGAGCATTCTCATTGGTCAGAAGAGCGATATTCTATAAAAGTAGTGGAGTGACGTTGCAGTAAATGCTGCAGATTTTTAACAGTGAAGTCAATTAAAATCAATTTTCAGATTCGTTAAAATCGTCTGCTTTTGGCGAGGAAATGCACTGCTCGTGAAATCCCGCGTCGCTTTCAGCTTTACACGCCAATTATTCCAAGCTATTTTATTTTTTACATATCTAATAATGTAATTCCGCCGCTAATTTTCATTGATCCTTTATTACCTACATGAGTAGTTTAATTCGTATTTTTTTTTCAAAAAAATCTGAGTATGCCCCCAATGGAGACCTTCCTTGTTAGTAAAAAATCACTCTTTAAACATAATCAAAATTTCAAAATCTATGTATTCTAATCCTAACAGATACTAAAAATTTTGTTTTTAAGAATAATTTCGTTCATGAACTTTCGTCAGTGAAAGCGTAATCTGACATTCGTTGTAAAAGTGATGATGACCAATCGTGCATATGTAAAGTTTTGCGGTCGTATAATGTGCATTTCACTTTATCAGGAAAAGTCTAAAGAATGAGAAATATAGGATATGAGGGCTCATCGAATCCTCCTGTTTTACAGTATGCCATCCAAAGTATGCATTAAAAGTATGTCACAGCTTGGTACGGGTTATTAAAGGAATTTTATTCTTGGAAATTGCTACTTTAAAATTACTGGTTACTTCCACTATAACAAGTTCTAATTTTATTTCAAATTTACAAAACCACGTAATTCTGCATTGCAAGCAGGAATTTGTTTTCGTGCAAAAGGGTGCTCTTCCATTTATTGTTCAACCAGTCAATCAACATCGGCAACTTTATGAAGATAAGGCAACGCACAAAATCTTAGCATATGCGGCTCATCCAATCTTTTTATTTCGCGTGATAAACCATAAAATTAAGAGTATGTAACAGATTGGTACAGAAACAGCGGAATTTTTATATAACCTTTGTTCTTGGAAATGGCTATTTATAAAAGTAACAGTTTCGAGATATCACGTGGAAACACGTTATTCCGTCTTTGCAAGATATTACCTCTTAAACGCAATCTTTTCTTACAAGGCGGAGTTCTCCTACATATTGCTGTACCAGTTTAGCAACTTCTCCAAAAAGTTTTCTGATTACATTTTTATATGAGGTAATAATAAAATTTCTTGACTTTTCAGGTGCCCAGAGATGATGTCTTGTGATTTCTAACAATAGAGATAACTAAAATATAGTGAGTCGAAAGAAATATAACACCGTGATAGAGATAGAAGCTAGTACAATTATACACATAAAAAATTTCTTCTAGAAACATAAAATACTGTAGTGGATCAGATTAATTTGCACCTGTAGTATGTGATTAAACCTGCAATTAAACTTGGCTAAGCTTTAGCACATTATACGTGCATTCAAAATATTGTTTTGTTTACTATGAGAATGTCATTATAAGAATCAAATATGGATTTAAGATACGCTATAGTTAATATTTTTAATAAAAAATAGTCTCTTAAAGTTAAATGTCAACACTCAGTAATATTTTGAAAAAATTGTAATTGCATTGTAATTTGTTTCTGCATATACTATACTATTAAAGTACATAAGTTTTTACATTTTGTAAAATCCTTATATAAAGATATAATAAATATAACTTTATATATATATTATATGGGTACTATTAAGATATTTTCATATATTATACATATATATATATATATGTATATAGATATATTCTTAATCTTAAAAACATATGTAGATAGTAATTTTTTTCTATAAAATTCGGATAATATTTAGCTTACGTTATACTTACTTCAATGCATTAACATAATGTATAATTTCTAAACTAACCGAAAAGTCCCTGAATATTATATATAAAGTCCTTCAGTTTTCATTAAACTACATGAACCGAAATATTCTACACATTTATGAAGGGAGAGGCGCGTTAAGTTTAACTTCATTTACCCAGATAAATTTCGTAACTGGAGTATGACAGCAAAATTCGCAAACAACTTTGAAACTTTTGAAACTAAACTTCGTTAGAGGAAAGCTATCTCTGAAACTACTTAAAAAATTTATCTTTAAGAGAAAAGGAGGCATTTCGTTAGATTGAATATTCATTAAATATAAATGTTTTACACGCAATCAAGATAGTTTTAAAAGATTGTTCCGTTTATTCTAAATTAAATCATACTAATTTCAAACATATATAAAATAATTTCAATTTAATTAACACAAGTTAGAAAACTAAGTAATGGAGTAACTTCTTAATAAATAAATTATTGTAGAATTAAAATGTTTGCATAAGGAAGCTAAATGGTGATTTGCAAATTAAATCATTTCTTCTATGGCACAAAATATACTTGGATATTATGTCGTAGTAGCAAACCAATATTGGACCAACGTTGCGCCAATATTTCATTTATTAGAAATATTGCAAATAAAACGCCAATATTGCCCCAATATTGGGATGTTTATATTTTGCCCTTATTTAGCCAATATTTGCAGCCAATATCATGCCAATATTGGGATTTCTTTTAAAATATTGCCAATAAAACGCCAACATTGTACAAATATTGGCGTTATATCGGAAATATTTTCAATGAAATTCCAATATTCAACCAATATTGGCAATTTATTGGCAATATTTCCAATGAAACGCAAGTATTGGTAAAATATTGCCTGCAAATATTGGTTGAATAAGGGCAAAATGTAAACACCCCAATATTGGAGCAATATTTCATGCTAGTATTGCGCCAATGTAGTCAAAATTGTCCCAATATTATTTGGCTACTGGGGTAGTATTTCAACTATTAAAATTTTATATCAGTTGTTTAAAGTATGACTATATGTATCTGGAATGAAATATAAAATATTTATTTTATGGTATTTTTAAATTTAATTTAACTAAAATAAAATTAACAGCATACATATGTACTCATTTACTGTGAGCGTGGATTTAGTATGTAAAAGAAAATTAAGTGATAATTTTAAAGTGAAAATACACTAAATAAAACTGAGTTGTAATAATAAATAGTTGAAAACCTATTTTAAGTGCGTTCGTGGTTATGTAAGTACGTAGCACCTATAGTCGTCGCTTTGTTCAATCCGTCCGTCTGTCCACATATAACAGAGGTTTACTATAGAAGATGCTCGATGTTTTTACCGGACGCTTGGAGACAGGCATCACACCGTCGATGCATGAACTGAAGCACCTTCTAAAACATGTTAGGTGTATCACAAACACGTCCTACTGCATAATGCATGTCTGCAGGTATCTGGCAAATACTTTGGGCATCCCCTATAGTAGCATTGATCATAAATATATAACATATGTGGAAATACAGTATAAATAAAGGGATATAGTTTGATTTATTTTTATGCGCTTATTTTTACATTAGATTGGAAAAACCCAGTAACGGTTGTGGATAGCATTTGCGACGAAAGAATTTTATGTGATTTTTTTTGTTCCCTTTGTTCTTTCGCTTTAGTCACGTTATTTTGATATAACCTCAATATCAGTGTTTGCCAATCTTTTTCAAGCCATGCCCCGCCAAATCATATATAAAACCCTGATGACCCCCCCTCCACTCTCTCTGAAAAATAATTCTTATTACATTAAAATTGAGCTGTTATTCCATTTAAAGAAGTAAAAAAAGCCATTTAAAAATCGAATGGAAAAAAACGTAAACATTTAAATAAAGGTCATGAAAAAATGAACATAAACAAAAGAAATGTATTCAGGAAGCAGTCGTTAATACTTATATACCAGGAAGCAGCTGCACGAACCATAGAGTTGATTGTTGAAGTTTAGGCATTAGAGAAAACTCGATTCGTATATTAAAATGCAACTGGTCTGCCAAATCATATCTTTGTCGAAACCACTGAAGACCCGATTTTAGTGATTTATCAGTAAGTTTATAGTAGTGCTTTAATGCAGTCAAAAGTATGAAAACGTAGAGGACGGCTAGCAAGAAAACAAATGTTAAATCTACTAGTCAACCACTAAAATCGGGTTTGCAGGTGTTTTCCACTAAGATATGGTAGACCAGTTGCATTTTGAAATGCAACTGGTCAACTAGTTTTAACTAGTTTAAATTCTATCGAAAATCAATTTGAAATATATTTTTTTTTAAGTTTCAAACCGGGAAATTTATATTGTAAAATTATTAAATTATTTATTGCTTCATGTTAGTAAAATAGAAGTATTTAGTTATTTTTTTCGGATCATAAGAGGATGACCGAATTTCATAGAATTCTAAAATTGCCCCCCTGTGGGGCGTGCGCCTTACGTTGGGAACCACTGCCCTATATAGTACTTGATTTATAAATATTATATACTATGCATTATTGTGTACAGGTAATTTACTAATTCATGAAATATTTTTGTTTCTTGCATACCGAGTAAGTTATTTTAACACAGTCCATATTTATTCCATAATGCAATATTAACTAAAACTTCTGGGTCAATGACAATAAAATGAAAATGATATTTATAGATCTTTGGTATTAATTAAACGACATGAACTAGAATCCCCCAAACATTTACAAACAAGGTGAGATGAGAGCTGTTTTATCTTTTTGTTGTAAGATGAATCTAAAAATGAGTGTAAAGCCAAAAATCGTAATCTACATTCAAAATCTTGATCTGCATTTAGTCACGGAAATGCATTAGAAAAAGGGAGGTTTTAAATTGTCTTATAATACATCTTTAAGAAGAAAAAACATTTGACTTAACCCTTTGCGGGGCAAGGCAAATTCATTGCTTAGCTATTGGAATAAATGAATGACACCAGAACTTGAAAACAACTTTATTTGTAAATAAGAAAACGTTATGTTTCACGCATTCAATAAACCGTAAATTTCTTTAACAAAATTCTGGTGACAATGTGGCGTTTGGGAATTAAAATTAAGTGGTATATCTATGAAACTAGCGCCCCGTAAAGGGTTAATAGAAGATGAAAAGTGAATTTGAGGAAGGCTTTAAAATATCCTCAATCATTTCTTCCAGTTTTCTATAGATAAAGGAATAATGTTTGCAGTTAATTTTATAATATGATCAAATTGTTATGCGCAATAAATTAAACCCGGAAAGTCAATAAAAACATTATACAATTATAAAATAAATATATAATAGAGTTAAAAGATGTAATTGCAATTTAGAATATTTCTTACGAAATTTATAAATAAACCTACAAAACCAGGTCCATCTATTCATTCAGTTGAATTCAATACAATCTCTTAATTCGGAATTAATTTAGTAACTTATGAAACCAAATACTAAACATTGAAAAAATAAGTTATAAATACTTCCTGTCTCAAATTATTTTAAAAATAAGGGTTGACCTTTATTCCTTGATTTATGGACAATACTCTTGAAAGTGGAGGCCTTACACGCGTATGTGTGACTATTAAATCTCTTAAGTGTTTAATTTTATTTAACTTGTTTTTTCTGTGGTGTATATGTGAGTAATGATATATCTTATACTTTTTATTATATGAAAATCAGATAATATATAAGCATGCATAATGCATAACGATTGTATAGTGTATTTTAATGCAAATTACATTTATTACAGTTTATTACTTAAAAAATTAAAACAACAAAATATTTCTGAAAATAATTTGCTATTAAAAAAATCTTGTAAGTATTTTAGGTACTATTTTGTTATACCGTCGCCCAATTTCTCCAAATTATACAAATCGCCAAAGTAATAGCCAAATTATACGTATTGATATAATTTTTATTTTAAATAACGATAAAACAAATAATTATTAGAATATTAATAAAAATACAAATAAAAAGTAGAAATAAAAATCACTTAAAAATTTTTTAATAAGTGAATCGTATTTAATGTCATCGAATAAGACATTCACGATCATCCATTATTGGCATTTAATCTTATAATTTGGTGATAGTATTTTGGTCGACGGGATAATCTAGTAGTACCTTATTTTATTACATTAACTGGAATCCTTAACATTTATATACAGAGAGACATTTGAATAGAAGCTTCATTTAGCAAGATGAAATTCATAACTATAGTATGACGGCAAAATTCGTAAAGTGTATTAAAACTTTAGAAAACAAATTCCGTTAGCTTAAAGGACATTTTGAAACTATTTTGAAAGTTTATAGTTATGAATAATGAGAACAGTTCATTAAACAGAACATTTCAGAAATATAAATGGAAAATGAGTGTTTTAACCATTAATGTTCTTAAACAGATTTTAGTTGTTACATATTCTATTTAATGTAGCGTTAATCATAGAAACTCTTGTTAAATTTGTAACCACTTCTGTTGATTCAATACAAGTATGAAATAAATTATTTAACTCTGGAATAAGAAATTTTTTATAAATTGTAATTCTTATTAGAATACTAATATGTCACTTTTGAGTAGTAAATTTAATGTATAAAAAAGTTCTTTAGTGCAACTATAATTATGAACGAATATTGATGTAAAATCAAAATTTTGTGTAGTTCAGTTTGCCAGTATTTATTTGTTCAATAGCAACATGAAAATTTTCATTCATAATTGAAATCGATTTGTTATAAAATATAGACGCATATTTTATCATTTTTAATTGATTTTTTTACTGCGAATTTTGGAAATTATTGAAATTTGGAATTATTGAATTTTGGAAAAAAAAAAAGTTAACATTTATTAAACAGAATGTAAATTATTAAGACACTATTGCAACAAAGATTTATACTGTTTGTAGTAAAGATCATATATGTTTAAAAATGCGATAGGTTCTGTTTAATATTGGTAATACATATTGGTTAACATTCATTCAAAGTGCTTACATAGATGATTAGATAATTAGATTGCCAATAAGATAATATTAGTACCTTAGCCGGTCACCGGCAGATAGAAACATTAGGAGTATTGACATATTTAACTAAAGTGTTCCGGTTAATTCTTAGTCTAGCCATTTATACACTCCATTCGACAAAAAAAGAGAGCTATACATTTTGTGTGATATTTTGAAAAATTCAAAAATGAATGCGGTTGCATAATTTGGATTAATTTTAAATTGTTTTTTGATTTTGTTTTAGTTACTAATAGCTAAAAATTCCTTAATACTATTATGCCTTTTTTAGTTTTCCGTTGAATTCATAAGGTTAACCCCCCCCCCCTTCCCATATGGAGGCACAATGAGTGATGAGTTTATCTTACTAGCACGGAAAAATTTACTTAAAAATTCCTCTCTTCGGCGCCTATAAATTGAGAACCAAGCTTTTTTCTGAAATAATCCTGAGGATTAAGCGTAAAGTACAACACCTGATTGTGAGATGTATTACACCAGATACGCGGTTAAGAAAACAGACTAAGGTACTATAGGTGATGATCTTCGGTAATGTATCATTGTAGTGTCTATTTTAACTTGTTCTAATTTTATCTCCAAAAAATTAACTTACTCCACAAAGAAAACAGCACTGAAAAAAAATGCTTCTCTATCTGATAATTAAATTACAGTGTTATAAATACACGTGTATTATTGACAAAATGAAGGAACTATGTTTATGATTCGAATCATTTCCTTACCAAAACATACAGTAAATGAAATAGGATATAAGATACTGTCAAAACAGCAATTTTGAATAAATCCAAAAGGTGTGATGTTATTAATTTACTCATTATTATTTGTTTCTTAGTTGTTAGTTTTTTATGTTTTCTTATTAATTTTTTAATTATAGATTTTAACGCGCTATTTCAAGTTTAAGAAAACTTTCAAAAAATGCTCTATTTGTCTGTTTTTTTTGATAAAATTGCAATGGAATATAATCCTGAAACTAATAAGTGATCAGAAACTCAAAGACCCAATGAGTAGATAAACATTTTATTCACTCTACATAGAAGGTCAAAAGACCGAAATAAATCATTTAGAAAACAAATATATAATCAATTACAAATTTGTTAGTGTCTGGATTGTAAATTTTTTAAATGATTAAATTGTGTTCTGTGAAATCATTCATTTTCTCATAAATATGAATATTAATATACGCAATATATTAAATGAAATTAATTTTGCAAATTTTAATTAAAAATTAGTTTTAACATAAAATTATATTGAAAATTTTCTTTCGCGCAATTATTGTTTATGATATTTTTTAAGAATTTTTTTCTAGAAAACATCGTTTAACTGCTGTAATATGTTTTCTATTATATTTATAAATTTAACTTAAAAATGTTTCATCCAAGATATTATATTAAAGATAATAAAGTGAGCATTATAAAATTCACTGAGAAAGGAGAATATTTGAAACGACTAATGTTCACGGAATAGGACACCAAATAGTACTGTAGAGCATTTTCTGCAGTTATGCTAATTGTATTATCATGCTTAAAATTGTCGTACAGTTTCATCTTAGGTTATTTTGAACATGGTTAATAACTTTGCCCGCATTACCAACTCCATTTTTTACATTTTAGATATGGAGTGTTACATAAATAAAACAAATTTAATTAATATTTTCTTTAAGTGTATCATTTTTTTAGCTTTTTTGCTTGCCTCAAAAAAGATTCTTAAACTTTACAAAAAGGTTCAGACAGTATCTTGCTCCGTTTTAGCATGCATTTTCTATTACATGATGCCCAAACCCATATGTTAGAATTAATAAAAAAAAAAAAAAAAAAAAAAAAAAAAAAAAAAAAAAAAAAAAAAAAAAAACTTTTCAGAATTTTATTTTTAGTATCAAAATAAATTGTATTAAGATTTCTAACTAGTGGATTATAAAGTATTTAATTTATATAAAAGTTAATAATATAATATTTTCTTAAAAGTATTTAACCTTTTACAAATGGCTGATTTATATACAGCTTTCTCCACTAACATCTAAAAAAACATATGAATCTTTAAGTAACGTATTTTAACTAAAATTCTGAGTGAAGATTCATTCTACCTATCTCACTTAACGAGATGCAATTAGTTATAAGTCCGAGTAGATTCTCATTTCCCCATTTTTGCCAATTGTATCTACTACAGTTTCTTTTCATTATTTAATCTCTAAATTGTGTACATGGTAATAAAAAATATTAATTTTGCTTTATTACAAAACAAACATGTGAATTATATAAATCGCATCTTCTAATATACAAAAGTTTTAGCAGCTCGAATCTATTTTTTTTTCTTAAAAGTATTTTATAATAACGCAGTATAAAGTACCTTCATTATACCTCATAACAAATCAGTAAAAATTATAGGAAAACGTTTTATCAAGTTTTCCTCTTTGATTGATGTTCATCTATTTTCTATCTGTCCAACAGTATTCCGCTAGCATACTGCTGTTTTCTTTTCTGCTCTCTCTCTAACTTGGATAAATAGTTTATTAAATTTTGTTTTAGATTATTTGATTTTACGAATGATATGCATTCATCATTTCTACAAAATTCATTTGTGTTTTAGCAAGAATGTGGTAACAAACACACCTTTTCCACCGAAAAAAAGACACGATGGAATAATATTTAGTTGAATAGAAAGAACAGCGATTAGATTAGGACGACAAGATGTAATAGATGTTATGTACTTAATATAAAAATTTTATTCTTTGAGACGATTCTGGCGAAAAACAAATTGCCAATTCCTCTTACATTCCGGTAATTTTCGCCAAATTAATAATAGTTGACCCTTTTTATTAATGATTAAAATCACTCCAGTGGTGGTAAACTTGTGTTTGTTTACACCATATTAACTCAATGTTAATTCCCCGTAACCATAATGATATAGATGTAAAGGTGGCAGAGCAAGGTTCGACAAATGAGGATCACAAACTGCAGCTACATTGTGAAGATTGTATTTGTGCCATCCTGTGAATTATGGCGCACACGGTCTGATATAAAATAGTCTGATATGTATATGTCTAATAAAGTCTGATATGTATATAAATAATTTCAATAAGGAATTATGTGTAAAAAGATAGAAAGTTTTTTCGTATAGTATGTGTTCTAAAACTAATGATCCTTTACTTTAGTAAAAGATCATTCTAAACATCAGCGAAAGCAGTTAAAGTTCTTGTAGTAAACTCCAAAATGACTGCATTTAGAGCTCTTGTTAAGAACCATTCACTCTATTAAGAATAATTTATAATCTTTATTCATAATTTATTTTATTTAAAACTATTCTATTTGTTAAAAATAATCTTTTTAAATCTTTTTTATTTATATTTGTAAGATTTTTTCTAAAAGTTATAATACTAAAAACATTTTTTGGGGGCCTGGTGTTGAAAACATGTTACGTTCTTTTTTACGCGATGTTTTGATTAATTCAATGTAGTACATGATCTGTACTTATTATCTATTTAATTGATTTTTATTTGAAGTTTGTTAAAATGTGTTATACAAACATTTACATAGCTACTAAATAAGCATATCAAAAATTGCAAACTTTGTAATAGTATTAAATTATTAACCACTAAGTTTTTACAGTATTCGCTACATGATAGCGTGTTAGCGTATATATTCAAGAATTAAAACACATGTTTGACAAAATAAAATGTAAATGAGCAGAAAATAGTCTTCATATCCTTTATGAATCATACCTTTTTTACAAATGTAAACTTAAAGGCAAATACCCAAAAATTGTGTCTTTTTTTCAAAATATTGAGTGTCTACAAATCTCAAAATCGTATTTCATTAATGTATTTAGCGACGTTTAAGGATGATTGTCATTATTTGGGTGATTGTGAAGGTTTGCTGCCAAAGTTTGGACAAAAACGTCTGTCTATATACACTCTAAGCATCGTATATTATCCCACCTATAACTGCGTATCCTGATTATATGAGTAGATACGTATGTTTCGTCTGGAATAAATGTACGAATATCAAACGGATAGTTAGTGAGTTGGATGGTTTGATCTTTTTACTAAAATAGGTTTGAAGTATGTAGGTCAGCAGAAGGTCTCAGTTTGTAATTATTCGAATTAAAAGTGTTATGTTTATTCTTGTGTATGTTCTCACGTCATTTTTGATTTTCTAGTTTGTTATACGGGCTCGGTACTTAAAAATTAAAAATAGAACCTTTAACAGATTGCTCCTGCTTCTGTCTGTCACAGGCATTATATTTGTAAAATATGGAACGCAGAATATTTAAATTCGTTGAAGTAATACACATTATTAATCCACATATTTATAGATTGTATACTATTCAAAAATACATTTAGGAAAAAATATATAGGCTAATTAAGTTACTTAAAAAAATTTTCTTTGTCTATCATATAGGGTATCTTAGAAAAGCGCCTATTACGCCAAAAGCACTTCTTTTTTTTTAATTTAAGACATTATATTTCCAGGGATATTATCAAAAATATACTGCTAAAGTATGTTCCCTCCACCCTTATTTCCGAATGTACTGAAACTGAAAACAAGGAATAATGTAAGAAAAGCAGAATTTAACTTATACCTGGCAGCAATACTGTCCAGATTATCCTACGTCAGATAGTTTTTAAATAAATCATATTTTCCAGTTACATACAATTTTCAATTTGTGGGCGGTCAGCGAAACAGTATAGGAGCACTGGCTGTACCTGTCGTCACAGAAAAATGAAAGGATGTTGAAAGTCATTTAAAAAAAAATGTTAGAAATTAGATGCGAATTTAATCCACGGGCGGAGAAAAACACCATATTTAAGACACAGACGGTTTGAATATAAAGACTTGAATGTCATACTTATAGGCTTTTAAAGCCTATATAATAACTTCCAATTATATATACTGTTAACCTATGCCTTAGCGGTAGTATAAAAGCCATAAACGTCAAACTTTTAAAAGCAGTCTAATTTAATTAGAATTAATCGCATAATAACTACAGGATTTCTGACTAGCTTGAATTGAGTGGTTTTTTTAAAAATAAACCAGTCTCTTTAAAAGTTAATTAAAACCTGCCTAGAGTAATGTGGTAGGGACGCTTGCAACATAGTTACCTCATTTCGAAATGCTATTGGCACGATGCCAAGTCGGAACTTAAATTAAAAATTTTGTTTTAATTGCACTGTTAAAAGAAAAGATTATTGCTGCGCTGGATAGGATTTATGATATATCAAATGTAGGTTAAATATATATTACTTTTATTATCAGCACCGAATTAAGTTCGTCATAAACAGATTACAGTATGATTAAAAAAAGTGTTGTACACGATAGCTATATTTGATACCATTTAGGCTTCATATCTGTGTGAACGTTAACGGTATATCCATTTACACTTTTCTAGTATATGCAGCGATACCGAACTTATTTTGTATATCTTTTTTACAAACACATATTATTCTGCTAACAACGATTTATTTTTTTAAGATACCACTACTAATTAATATATTTATCCTGTGGAATCTCTGTAGGCGAGTAATACTTACACTTGACCGTTTATTACAATGAAAATTGCCTGCGCCTAATGAAATTTATAGTTAGCACTATAGTGCATAGTTCATTACTGTATTAACTGCATTAATTCTTTCAATATAGTCATGCCTTTTTGTTTTGTAAAAAATAAATTCTTTGCTTTGCTTGAAAACTTATGCTTTGCATTTTAAAATATAAACTGGATTTTTTACTATCAACTCCCTTTCTCGTTCATTAATTTACTTTAAATGAATTATGCATTCATAGAAATTTTAAGATAAAGAAATTGCTTCACCTTTCATTTTATAGAAAGAAAAAAAAAAAGAAACATTTGTAGATTTAATAAAATTTTCAGTACTTTTTATTTTAAATAAATAAACAATGTATTATTTTAACGATTCAAAAAATCATTTCAATATCTAGCAATCAGCAAAAAGTATCATTTTTATGTTCTTGAATTAAGTCACATAAGAAAAGACAGCAAATAGAAGCTTGTGGAATAAATTATATTCTGAAAGTAAATAAAATCTCTAATTGATTGCAATCTAATCTTTTATAAGTGAATGTTGCTGTAATGTTTTTAATCTAATAATCTAATAATCATAATTGTTTAACACTATGAACTGAAAATTATAGAAAGAAATATAAATTAATTCTGATATTTCTTTGAAATTAGGGTTATCTTCTGTAAGAGGATTCTGGTTGACATAATTAAAGAGATAACTTAATATGTATATCGTAGACAATTTTCTTGCATTTTAACAATGAGTAAATATTAAAATAAATAATGTAGCACTGTTTTTATTAAATGTTAAAGCATTTAAAAGAAGTTTTATTTTTTAGCTTTTACTTTTTGAAAAAATACGATTTTTTTTTTCATAATTAAAACATACTAACGATTGTAGTACCATAATTCTGACTGTTCTGCACTGTTAAAAAAAAAAAAAAAAAAAAAAAAAAAAAAAGAAAAGAAAAGAAATGCGCAGCAGTTTTTCTAGTAAACATTGCAGTAAACTTAGAAGTAATTTTTTTTATTACATCTAATTTTACTGCAATTTTTACGGCAAAAACTTCTGGTAGCATTACTGTCTGTAGTTTAATATTCGTGTTAATGTATTCGCCCATTTATCAAAATAGTCAGACTTAAATTATTATGTTATAATCATTAACATTCAGAACGTTTATTTTTTTAAGACTACACTTTTTCACAATCTCCTTTATTTCATTCTTTGACAAATATATTAGTTTTTTTTCATTTTAATGAATTTGGGAAATACGATATAGATATCTATGAAATAATTTAAAATGAATTAATTTGAAACTATATATAAAATTGCTGACGATAAAATTCAAAAACAAAAATCAAAGTAACACACAAGTCTTTCTTTGCCAAAACTATTCCGAATGTTTAATTTGGCAGTGGCGAAAATATTCTCAGCTTATCAGCTCTCACAATCAAAATGTACACTTTTTTTTAACTGCGAAACAGTACTGAAATAAAATAAAAATATAAAATAGATAAATCTTTCCTTTTAAATGAAATAAAACAAGAACTCATAATAACGTTGACTTGCAGTTAAATTATTTCTGATCGAGATAAAAGAGAAATAAAATGGAATAATTCAGATGTTGGTCTTGTACGTGAATTATTAGTCATATACTTACTAGTGATCCTTTAACCCTGAAATTCTCCATCCCAAGTGCAGTAGAATTATTTCCAATAAAGAAAAAAAAGTTTTTCTAGAAAAAACATTTATGTTAGAAAAGAAATTTCAGTAACACAAAGACGTGATGAAAAAAACGTGCTTTTTCCCATTGTAGCATTTTCTTAAAAGATTAAATTCACGTCGCAATAATTAACAGTTTATTTCATTATATTTCCTAGTTATACGAAAAGTGTTCTTCTTTAACATACATTCAAATATAATTAGGATAAATTTTTTGTATGCTAACTTTGAAAAACAAAACTTTCTGTTTGATTGGAGCGTATACACTTTGTTCGGGATGCCGGCACGAATACCAGTCGCGCGGAAGTGAGTAAAATCGGCACTGGCACGTATACCGGCCGCTCGTCGCGAAGGTGTTAAATATTTTGATATAGTTTTATGCTTTTTTATGCCGATGTGCAGACAGCAATTATTGTTCTTACTCTTTTTTGAGGATTTATTTCCATTTTAAATTCAAATTTTAAACATTTTGAGAGACATTTTTTATATATTTTAGAAAAGATTATTATTTTAAATTGTTGCCAAATATTCAAAGCCAAATGATATTTCAAATACTGTAACTTCAAATAAAAAATATATTTATATATTTACACCCGATTGTCACAAACAGAAAAAAAAATGTTTCAAGAGAGAAGTAAAAAATTACGAGTTATAAGCAACAAATTTATAGTTTACAGTAGTTTGAAAGAAATATTGAAATACAGATCACGAAACTACATTTACATGTGAATAGTTAAAAAGTATGAAAATATTAAAATAATGAATTCATTAAAATGCGTTATTCGCCGTAAATCGAAAAAATTACGTCATATTTAATATAGCCAAACAATAATATTCTCACCGTTTAAATTGGAAAATATATTTTCGTAAGACATTTAAAATTTCTAAGTCATTTTTTAAAATATCTTTTAAATTTAGCTCGTACGGTGCGAAGTCCATTTGTGTTTTAAAATTTAAAAAACATCAGTAATGTATTTACTATATACTACTCTTTTATATTATTTCTATTTCGATTGCTATTTGGGAAAATATTTTTATTTCACTTAAGGAGAAGTTTATTTCCCTTTTTACATCTAATTCGATGTACCTTGTTTTTTTATGTATCTAAAGTAAAATAATATTTTTTAAATCATATTTTCAAACAATTTTCCATATGTATAAGGTATGTTATCAAATAATGTCGCTTACCTTTTGCCGACATATACTTTCGGTGAACATAGTTTTCTCCTTCGTTACAACAGCTGCAAATGAAATATCCTGAAGATGAATAATTATCGAAAACAGCTAGAACAATTGCTAAGGAAATAATGTTTCTTTGTTTTCAATTTTAGGGAAAAGAGATTGTTAGAAGGTTTGGTCTAAGAAACAAGAATAAACGTTATCTTATTCAAGCAACATGAAGAGCTTTCTTGACATTATGTCATACTGTTTGTCATATTTTGTAATTGAAAAAAAAAGTATTTAAACTTGCCAATTAATCGTTTTAGTTGTTTTTTTCATACTCATCGAACCTTGAAGAAATTAAATTAATCTTTTATAAAGCAGAGTTTAATTTCTTCCTGATTTTTTTATTAGAGTATTATACTTGAATGCTTCTAAGAATGTTTATCTTTGTTTCATATGTGACACGTACTAAAAATAGAAGCAACAATACGACCATTTAATTTATTTTGTATCCGCAATATGTATATCTGTAGGTTAAAACTTAAAGTTGTATCCACTATGATAATGTATGTAGTCAAAAATCAAGCTACATTTGTTATATGCTTCAGATGTATCTAAACTGTTCCTTAGTTTGTGCAAATCAGAGTCCACGTGTATTCATTCGCTCAAAAAAGCCAGAAAAATATTATTTTTCCATTTATTTATTGTATTTACAATTAAAAGTTCTAGTCACCACACTGTATAGCATAGTGCAGGTACCCAAGCTAGTCTATTGATAAAAGCAAGATTGTAAGAGAATTTTAATACACTGTAAAAATTGAATTTACGACAAAATTAGATGTAATTAAAAAATTGACAACTACTTTTACAGCATTTTTATGAGAAAACTGCTGGCAACATTGCTACCATCAGTATTTGCCGTAAATATAACGTTTTTTTTTTTTTTTTTTTTTTTTTTTTTTTTTTTTTTTTTTTTGTAGTGTAATTATTGTGCTTACATGTTTTGCGCTAATATTCTAGACAACCTTAAATACCTAGATCCGTGAAAAATATTTAAAATGAGTGTTAATTAATATTCTAAGCATCAGTATTAAAAAATATTACAATAAATTGTAAAGTAATAAAAGTAACTATGTCATTCTTAAATGAATTTAAAAAACGAAAGCCCATTTAGAATTCATAAAAAGTTATATTAAAGGATCTGTAAAAATAGAAAACAAAACAGTGATTTTTATTAATTTCTCCCTGTTGTTAAATATTGAAATGCATTAAAAAAAACAGATAAACCACAAGGTGCAGTTTTCCATAAGACATAAAAAAACTGTCTCACAAAACTCTTACACACTTATTTTATTTTTCAATATAATCACCATTCAATTATATGATCTTAATGAGACACAAGCTTATAAATTCCTTTTTTTATTATTTTCTTTTTTTAGAGTCGAAAAATTGAGAACAGCATTTGTGCCCTGGCTAGTTTTGGAATACAGCAGATGAAATTCTTTGCAAATGTAACGAGTAGATTTCGGTTTTAATGGTTTTACTAGATTATCTTTTTTGATGAATTTCTGGTTTGAAACGTAATTAAAAGTCGACCAACGTCTTTTTTTACTTCCGGCTATCACAAATGACTCATTTTCCGTGTTATATTAATATTTGGTCTAAAAACGAGGATATTTTCAGCATGATAGCAAAGACATGAATATGTTGTACTGATGGAGCTTCTTTCTTTCTTACAGAACATGAGGAACCCACTTGTTGATTTTCCTAATCATCTCAAGGTTCTGAAAATGCAGTTGTATAATTTATTCATATACTACAAGCCTGTATGATAACTCCTGTCAGATTTTTGAAGATTGTGTTTGATTTGTTTCTCCAACTGGACTTGGCTAGGGAAATGGAAGATCAACACGGAACTTAAGATTGATGTTCTCGCCTACGAATGGAAGTCGGCTGAACTAATTCTGAGCAGACTTTTCACGAGATGAAGTCCTTCTAAATTCGGAGCGTATTCTTCTAGTCCTTTGCTGCTTTGTGTACGATTCTGAATTTATAGACCAAAATAGTGATCAGCAATGTTTGATTTCCTCCTCCAACTGGACTTGGCTAGGGAAGTGGAAGATCAACACGAGACTTAAGATTGATGTTCTCGTCTACGAATGGAAATCGTCTGAACTAATTCTGAGCGGACTTTTCATGAGTTGAAGTCCTTCTAAATTCGAAGCTTTTTCTTCTAGAGTCCTTTGCAGCTTTGTGTACGATTCTGAATTTATAGAGCAAAATAATGATCAGCAATTTGTTTTTGCAAATAACATGATCATCCAAACACTACACTTCATACAAAACTGATAGAGAAGTGTGTATGCGTTAAACAACTCTTGACTGAATGAGGCTTTAAAAATATGTACAGATCCGCTGGGACCGATTTACGAACTTGGGGGCCCTGGGCACAAATGTTTGTGGGGGGGGGGGGGCTTGCACCGAAATAAATAATTACGATTTAAAAAAATGAAAAACAATAGTTACTAAATTAATTATTATTGACTTCAAAATATCCATTAAAAATTAAATATTATAAACAGTAACTTACTCATAAATTAATTATTTAATAATTATGAAATTTAAATGTGTAGACGGTTTATAATAAACCGTATGGTGCTAATTATATTTTCATATGCAAGTCTGTCTATACATCTGGACAAACTAATAATAAATTTTCGACAATGCCAAACTACAATTATTTAAATTAACTTATTAGAGACTCTACAGTTTGCAAGCTATGCTCACCAACACACAAATAATGTGATGATAACAGAAAAAAAATAAACAGGAATTTAAAATACAATTTATTTTTAAAGTGATAAAAATAAAAGAAATTATTCACTATAATAAAGCAAATAAATAAATGTTTCAGACAAAATATGCAATGTTATAAAAATACAAAAATACAACATAATAGAATGTAGAATGAAATGTACAATTTCATTGGATATTAAAACTATATCAGATTTTAGACAATAATTGAAAAAAACTCAGAAGCATTTGGGGGCCCCAAAAAATCAGGGGCCCTGGGCCTGTGCCCCGAGTACCCTGCCATAAATCTGGCACTGCAGATCCGACGTAATCGGAATCCATTTAACCACAAATAAACTACAAATGTAACTGCTCTGAAAAACTGCACGAACTTACTTGGTTATCTGATATATCTACACTGCATTCTGTAATCAAATTTATTTTATTACATTTATAATTTTCCAATATTCTACATAAGAGATTAATAAAATAAAAACATTTCAATGAATGCAAAATTTTATTTTAAGTTTGGGACAGCTTTTCTAAATATTACTGCTGTTTTAACAATGCCACTTTATTTTCAAGTTAAAATTACTATATTAAACGGAAAATCTAGCATTTTTGTGTTACTTAAATGCATAGTATCACTTATTATTATTATGTTAAAGTATGTTAATAACTCGCGCAAATTTGATAATATATATAAGGATTTTTTGTGCGCGTCCTGATAGAGACATGTTACACCTTTTTATAGAAAAAGATATTCAAGTGGAAAACATTGTTTATATTGGCCAAAATACTTGAAAAAGGTATAATAAATACTAATTTTATGCAACGACATATAGTAGGTGATCCTAAATAATACAATATTCTCCCACAGCTTAAAACCAACCGTACGTTTATTACCTTATTTATAGATAATTAAAGATACATTCATTTTAATAGAAATATTTTAAAATTTTAATAGTATTTTATTTCCATATTCAATACTTATGTCGGAAAACACGTTTATTTACATTGTTGTTTGCAGTGTTCCATAATTTGTGAGATTTTTGTGTGTGTGTGTGTTATTGATATACAAAAAAGATGCGGTTGTCTGGTAAATGTTCTTTTTTATAGTAGAGTATTTCAATTACTAGTAGTGCACTTAAATTAGTGTACTTCAATACTTTCAACCAAAACGGTGATGAAATGCATCAAAAATATTTTTGAATTAAATACGGGGTTTGCGATTTAATATTCTACAGTAAATTTTCATGTTTTTGATGCTTATTACTGCTCAGAATTTGTCGGTCGAAATCAGCTACACCATGTATACAACATGTCTAATCATAAATCTAAGCATTTTTTGAAAATTTTGAAAAGATTTAAAATGAATTTTTAAACAGCTGTGTATCAATAATGAAATTAAAAATGCATTACTTCATAACTAATTCTTTGCTATTTACAACAAAATATAAATTTTAAAAACAAGAATACTCTCAATATTATGTTCGTGTTATAATAAAATAAATATATACATTAGTATTGAGTCTAAGTGAAATTGTTTTGTGTTAAATACCAGGCATTCTTCATTGTCAAATACATTAAAAATAGATTTAACCCTTTCACGACTTAAGACTTTACACAGCAAGAAGTGTAAGTCACCGATTTTGACGAAAGTGGTATCGTTGGAAATACCTGATCAAGCGCAGCAAAAAACTTAATATAACTACCTGTCGCAAATGAGTCGTCATCGAGATATCCGACAATTTATGTCACGTAACTAGTGCATACTTAATGGGGGACCGCAAAAAATTTTAGTCTCGATTTTAACTAAAGTGGTGTCGTTGAAAAGATATCATCGTGAGGATTAAAAAATTCAATGGAATCACACGTCGGAAATGAGACGTTTTCAAGATATCCGATAATTTGTGTCACATTGCTAATGCACACTGCTGGGAAACTGCATTAAATGACATAAATTGTCGGATATCTCGATAATGGCTCATTTCAGATGGTTAGTTCCATTGAGTTTTTTACTTCTCACTATGATATCTTTGCAGCGACACCATTTCCATGAAAATCGAGTAAACAATTTTTTTGCTGTCCCCCATTAAGTGTGCACCAGAACAGTAGGCACCAGCTACGTGACATAAATTATCGGATATCTCGAAAACGGCTCATTTGCTCGAGTTTTTCTCCCTCATGATGATATCTTTTTAACGATACCATTTTCGTTAAAATCTAGACTAAATTTTTTTACGGCCACCCACTAAGTATGCACTAGTGACATAAATTGTTGGATATCTCGATAACGGCTCATTTGCGACGAGTAGTTCAATTGAATTTTTTACTGCTCTCGATGAGATCTTTCCGACGATACCACTTTCGTCAAAATCGGTGACTTACACTTTTTGCACTTCCCTAGCTAGGGAACTATTTTTTCCATTTCAAAATTGATGATTTTTGTATTTAATTATAACCTTATCTGCATTTTTTATACAGAATGTCAAAATAAAACATATGTTGAATGCAATTATGTAAAAGATGGGCAAATTAGGCTAAACGCTGTATAGAAAATAAGATGGATATTTGTAATATGTGATATGTCCACCTTTGTTTCATAGAATATCATAATTAACACTTCATTTGCTGCACCAATATAGTATTATTTTAATTAATATTTTTTTTTAATAATAAGCGAATAAATAAGAGACGTTGCATAATAAGACTAACTATATTTTTTGTTACATTTATAATTCATTAGAAAAAATATTTCTCATAAAATAACAATAATAATAACAATAATAATAAAAACCTACACATTTCTATGTTTATTTCTTATTTTTATTTATTCTACATCTAAACAAACTTAAATAAACAGTTATATACTAATGTTCACTTTTACCAAACTTATAGTCCTGAAAGGTTTAATAAGTACAATTATAAAATAAATAACCTTTTGTTTTTGCAAAGCTAAAAGTAAATAAAAAATTTCAGAAAAACTTAAATGAATTCCCAGATAAATAAAAAAAATTACATCATTATTATGAGCATACAAAAGCTCTTTTAAAAAAAGTAGTTTCTGCATTTATCTATTGTCTAACAGACAATTATCAAACAAATTACATAAATGCAAAAAGTTAATTTATTAATTGCCATATTTGCATATAATAAATACAGTATTTAAATTATAACAATAGAAAGGAAATTAACTTAATGGGACGCAATTAACGACAATTATCTGTAAAACTCAATTCGAATGTAATTGTTAAGATTTAGGAAATATTTACAAATTGAAAATATAAGGAACAAAAATGATTTTTATCATAAAAGATTTATAATCAAAATTATTCAAAATACATAAATAAATCTTTTTATAGCAGTTTTTATTGAAATTACATAGTATATGTATATAGTTCATTATTACTCTAACTTATAATATGGGTGTATAAAATGTAATGTGTTATATATCACAGACATTTAATTTCCCAACCGTTGATCGTAGACATATAGCTCCAAATGCAAAAACGTTTCAAATTAGATAAATATTCATGTCATGGCATTGTTAAAGTAAAAATCAATTTTATAAAAATTTCGAAAATTAACTTTTTATATGCTCCCCCCCCCCCCCCACACCCAGTATCTATAATCATATTTAGTAAAAGTTTACACATTTCATAGCTGATTTAAAACAAAAGGAACCTGACCCGAACCTAAATATTTTATTTGAAAAAAAAAATCCCGGAATACGACCGAACGAAATCTGAAGCCGATAAAAATGTTCCAAAGATCTATATCCCGATCCGAGCAAGGCCAATTAATTTCCGTGTACATAAACCGAATTGAACCTAAAAAGTTCCATTTGAAAAAACCTGAAGTTTGATACAATCCACATGTAAGCCCGACTAAAATATTCGAACGAACCATAACCGGATTCGAGTAAAATAAAATTATTTCCGTATACATGAACGCAATCCGAACGTAAAAATTAAGTTTGAAAAAATACCTGAAATTTGAAGTGAATCGAACCTGAACCTAAATAAAATATTCCAATGAGCCATACTTGAATCCGAACAAGACAAAGAAAGTCCATGGACATGAACCCAATCCGAACCTAAAAAATTTCTTTGAAAAAAAATCTCGAAATCTTAACAGAACAAAAAATCAATCTGTTAAAAATATTCCAGTGAAGTATGTACTTATTCGAACAAGACATAATAATTTCCGTGGAGACGCAACCCGACCGAACGTAAAAATTTCATTTGAAAAATATAACATTCTCAATTGAACCAAATCTGAAACCGACAAAAAATTTCTAAAGAACCGTAATATGATCCGAGAAACGCAAAATAAATTCCATGGAAGCTTAATCCGACCCGAACCTAAAAAAAATGTTTGAAAAACCTGAAACATGACCCAGACGAAATTTGAAACCAACAAAAATATGTCACAGAATAATAACCAAATCCGATATTGACCGCGAGCAATTTCCATGGACATGAGCCCGAAAGGAACCTAATTACTACATTTAAAAAAAACCCGAAATATGACCCGAACGAAACCTGAGACAGCCAAAAATAATCCAAAGAACCATAACTCGCTCCATAAAATCATCAAAATTTTCTGATTAAAACGATTTATAACATAAAACGAATATTCTTTATACTAATACAGTGCGCAGCAAAAGTTTATACACTGGTGTTTTTTAACCTTTAAATAAAAAATACGAACACGTGAGTTTTACAAATGGCTAAACTTATTTTTAAATATATTTTATAAAATGTAGAATAAAAATAATGGTTATAATATAAGATAATATTTAATTCAACTGAAAAAAATAAAATTTGCATATTGCAAATGTTTAGACACTTTTTTGATTTTTAGCCAACCGTTCGTGAAAAAAAGTAAATTTCCAAGTTATGATGTCACATGTCTGAAGTATTTAATTATACCTCGATACAACATCAGTTAGTGAAGATGCCGAGAGCTAAAAAGATTCAATTAGATGAGGTAATCGAAGTAGGAAAGCTGAAATGGAAAGGGGGGACTGTTGCAGAAATTTCAGCAGCATTGAATCGTCGAAAGTGGTCTGTCTATGAAGTATAGTCTAAGGATGACTCCTTCAAAACAAAACATAATCTGGAAGATGTGTGACGAGAAAATAAGATGACAAAAGGATCCAAAAACTGACTTTACACAAGTAATGATTGCTAATCACATTAAAATTAAGTCAGAACTTTCTGTGTCGACGGAAATGATTAGTAGATGAATTAAAGAAACAAGTAAATCAATTTACATGAAAATGATAAAAAATTTAGCTTTAAAATATCGCTATAAATTGGCGAGAGTTCAATTAAATTGCAAACATTCGTCATATGGACCCAAATGGTACGCTATGATATTCAGTAACGAAAAAAAAGTGGAATTTGAATGGTCCAAACAAGTGGGCATACTATTAGAATGACTTAAGTAAAGATCCTGGGACTTTATTAAGTCAACAAAAAGAAGGTGACTTTTAAACAATTTGGCCTCACTTAGCTTTAATACTCGTGTATCTGTGGAGTTATTAATTGGTTGCCAAGCAACACAAGACTACCTACATACGTTGGAGATTAATTTTTAGTCATTTGGTTAGCTTTTGCTGATCTAAACTATGGATTTTAGCATACATTCATGTTTCATACAAAAGAAGAACTTCGTTTAACTCTGAAAATACTATTGATCTCAGCTGGCCGGCGTGTAGTTCTGATCCGGACCCAATCAAAAACTTTTGTAACATCATATGTCGTAATGTTTATGCAAATTTTTGCTATAATATTTTCGAATAAGGGCTGCTACTTTTTCAAATATACATGCTTATTTTTGTATTGGTAAACTCAAAAGATTAACTGGTACTCTTATTCAAAAATTTAGTTTATTTCTATTGTTCAATAAAAAACAGACGATTATCAAAACGATGCTGACAAATTTGGCCTTTTGGGCCAAATTTCCATACGCGATAGACCAATGAAGACCGCCATGAGACAACAATCGCTTGTAAATTAAATTTTTTTCAAATGAAATTTTTACGTTCGGATTTGGTTCATGCCCATAAAAATTATTTTGTCCTGTTTGGATCCATTTATAGTTATGTAGAATAATTTTGTACGTTTCAGAATTGACTCGGTTCAGACTTCGGGATTTCTCAAATTGAATTTTTATTTTCGGTTCAAATTACATATACATAGAAAATATTTTGTCGTAATCGGATCGCGTTATAATTCACTAGAATATTTTTGTCCGGTTAAATTTGTATCAGGTCAGATTTCAAATTTTTTTTCATATTGAATTTTTAAGTTTGGCTCGGGTTACAAATTTATCTAGATGGGATTGGCTTATGTTTCATTGGAATGATTTTGCCCAGTTCAGATTTGGCTCAGGACAAAATAATAATATCACTAAATTTCTTAAATTCTTATTTAATTTTCAAACCCTACTAATATATCTACGAGTAGTTTTGATAACGGACTTTCCTTCTGATATAAGTTTGTTAAGAAATGAGCGCGCTCTTTGAAATGAAAAGTGGAAATAACATATTTTACAAAGCGAACGCAACTTGCTTTCTAATTGGTGAAGCAAACAGCAGTGAGCCGAGTAGGAGGCTCTTATAGATCAATATTGGCCTCTTAAATGAGTGGTGGTTACCATTATTTCAAAATAAAAATTTCAGAAAATTTCTTAAATCGCTATTTGTATCCCCACCCCGTCGGAAAATGTATCTGCGAATAGATTGAAAATCGGAATATCGTTCAGATTTCTTTACGAAAGTGTGCTCATAATGGTGATGGAAAATGAAACTGACACATTCAGCAAAGAAGGAACTGCACGCATTCTATTCATGGCAGCAGCTGACCGTGATCTGTATCGGATGTTCCATAAAACATCGCCTAGTGGAAGTGGTGGTGGAAAGTGAAGCTAAAATACTTTGCAGCATGTGATGGTTAGGATATTTAGTTTATAGTTAATGTTAAGTTAGAATTTGGTTATGATTAGGTAACTGTTATGTTACGATTAGGTTAGAATTACTTTTATGGTTAATCTTGGTTATATTTAATTTCCGGTTTGGTTACAGTTAAATCACGGTTAAGTTACAATTAGGTTAAGGTTAAATTGCTGTTAGATTATGGCTAGATTACGGATAAGGACATGATAAGATAACGGCTGGTTTACATTTATGTTATATTTAAGTTACGATTACGTTACGGTTAAGTTGCAGTTAGTTTACAGACAGGTACAATTAGGATTTTGACTACAGAGAGAACATTACGCATGCTTTCATTAAAAATATAGATTTTTTTTACAATGGTCTAAATTACAATATTATATACTATCTTTTTGCAAATCATCGAGTATCGAATTCATTCACAGTATAGTCGGATTTAAGAGCAACATAGTTAGTTTGAATTCAAAATATTTAACTTAGGATTTCTATGTGAAATTCAGTTACGTGACTTAGCAGTGATTTTACGGATAAATGTCAACACTTTAACTCGAAAATCACGCAATCGCTGCAAACGTATTCCCTCCCGCGTTTCCCATTGCAGTCATTCTGAATATTTTTACAGCTAAATATTAGTTGTTGTTTTTTTAAAAGATTTTTCATACAGTTAGCGATCACGTATTTCAGACAATGTATTACCAAATATTTCAAGTTAAAGATAAAATCATACAAATTTCAAGTTCGTTCAATATTATTATTACAGAAACCGTGCAACGCCGGGCGTGTCAACTAGTATATATATGTAATAAATCTGAAATCACAAATATATATATATATAAGGAAAATAAATAATTAATAGATAATTAGAAAAAAAGCATGACCTACTATGTAGAAGCCATAAATCTATGAGTAGTATACAGATTCATCAGAGGTTCTGTACATGATAGTTCATTCAAAATATAGACTATTTCGTCAAGTTTTGTCAGCAATATGCTTAAAAAGCAATTGAAATTAAGCGCCTAATAACATACCGGAAGCCAAAAACAGTTGAAAGATTTGTAGAATTATACATATGTATGCAGTAAAAAAATAATGGCATTTCATACTGAGAATGAAACATCCAAAAATTAAAAGAGACGAATTTTCTAATTAAATCGTTTATAGTTTTCTTTTCAATACTTTTAAGTTTTTAATTATAGTAGCAAATTATGCAATTACTAATCGAAATAACTTGACTTGTTTCTTTATACTGAAAAAGTTTATTGAATTCAAAATCTAATTACTGGTTTTTTCTCACTTTTCTAACAGATAGTAAAAAGATTAATGCTATTTTTACAACTTAGTTAAAAAAATCTAAATTTATCCTTATTTTGAAAATTTTTGTTGTATAATATTTAATAATGTAATTAACAGAGACTGTAAGTTTCTTTTGTTTAAAATTATTTTTCTTCGCTTATTTATAATGAAAATTTTTTTATTCAGATTTCACTTGTTTTACATCTCTTTTTGTGTTTCTTGCTTATTCTATTCTTCTTCTTCTATTTAATTAAGGCTTCTTCTATTTAATAAAAAACAGTTTTTTTAATTTTCTCTTTCTCAAGTGAATTACATAAAGTAATCACAGATCTTTTTATTGTTTACTTTTTTAAAGTTTTAAAAGTAAAGTGTTTTAAAGTATTTTGTTTCAAATAAGATAACCAATTAACCTACAAAAAAAAAAAAAATCCAGAATTTGGATTTTATCATGGCATATCCTTGCTATAGCTTATAAAGGAAAAATTACCTTTTCCCTTTTTTGCAGATTTTGTTCGAAAATTTTTGGGTTTAAAATATTAAGGTATTTTGTCTTTTATGTCAAATTAATTTTGTATATCTTTAAAATTATATATCTTAAAGTAGGCATTTTATTAAGTAAATATTTTGTATTAATATATTAATCATCTAACGATAAATGTCAGGCTTGCGATTCCTACAATTTAATGCTATAAAATATGAATTAAAAGTCAATATACTTTAAAAATGAGATTTATTACATTTCATTAATCGATAATCTAATTAGTGAATGCAATTTTTGATGTAACTAAGATAAATTGTATTTCATTTCATGTAAATTAGAAGCTATTAATTAATATAAAAACCGCTTTCGTTGATTGTTTTTAACTATTTAATAACTCATTTTTTTCGATTATTACTGATATCTCTTCTTAAATTGAAATGTAAAACTTGTATTGCATCAAAATCTTCCGTAATTTTTCGACAGCTAAGAATTCGCGCAATCATTTTTTTGCAAATAAAAATAATCGTATTTTATCACAGGCCCTTTGTAAACTTGTGTAATTAGACTAACTAAGGAATGCACTTTTTTCACTGCGTTAAAGATAAAGATAACATATTTTTTTTTTAAATTGTGATCATTTTAGTATATAGATAAGCATTTAAAAATAATTTGAAAACATCAAATAAAAATAAGAGTAATTTCTAATTGAATAGTAGTAATTTCATTTCAAGATTGTTATTTGTAATTTGTAAGTATCCGTTAAATTTCAGAAAAAATGCGTTGTAGGTTTCAATATGTTAATAGAAAATTAATGAACTTTTTCTTGCTTCCAAATAAATTACTTTTTAATAAATAAAATAAAAACGAATGTGCATTAAAATACTCTAAGTTTATTTATTTGCAAGAGAGATTAAATTTATATTGGAAAGATACGATGTACATGATCACTTATCATCATTAAATCGACGACAAAAGGGAAAGCTTTGGGAATCAACTTTCACGATTTAAAATTTCTAAAGTTACGAATTGAGAATTGAACTAATCGAAACCACTTAAACTCTACCCTAAGGGACATCGATCCGTAAAGAGAAAATTGAGATAAAGAAAATAGAAAATAGTTAGTTTTAGTAGAAGTTTAAGGAAACTCATGACATTGTTATTCAAAAATATTTAAAACTAGACAATGGCATTTAAATTACTTAACCAATATTTTTTCTAAATTTATTTAAATAATTCATGCTTTCGGTAAACATAAATAAAATATATTGATTAAATGAACGGTGCTATTTAAAACAGATTTGATTGTGAATGAGTTATCGAAGATGCCATATAGGTAATATGCAATATAATGTTTACTTTTATATTCTTTACAAACGTATTTTTGATTGAAAATACTCTTTAAAGGCTTGAACTCTATAATAGCACTAAACAGTAATTTATAAACGCAATAAAGTTAGCCTTAAATTTTTGGGTTGTGTTATGTTGTTATCTTTTGTAACAGTAACTCAGAAAATGAACTTCAGATTTAATCATTACGTTAGGGATTTTTGCAAATCGTAAAGGGCCGTAAGCCCGATAAGCATTGAAAACATGACTTTCAATCAAATTTCTTGATTTTTTTCCAGGTGTATCTACATATCTGACAATCTATTTCCCCTATTATTAGCATATAAATATTGATATTTTACGAGATAAAGAAGTTTTTTTGATTTTTTAAAAACCTCATTTTCTCAAAAAATACTGTACCGAATTACATATGATTTATTGAGTTTATATAGACATTAAAGATGCATAACTGATAGGTTTTGCATAATTTTCTGATTATAAAAAGTGTGTGAAAAAGCGATTAAAAATTTTTGAAAGATAAAAATCATATCTTATAGATGTAGGAAAATTACCATTTTCTAGTATAAAAATCTTTAAATGTGCCCATATATTATATATAAAAGTTGTAAGTTTGCGTTGGGTACTACATATAAATATTTACAAAACTATGTATAAAATTAATTAAAATTCAATTAAAGGCGTTACTTTGGGCGGAGCTACGCAAATTTAAAATCTGAAGAATCTTTGGAATGTATACTTACAGAATTGGTGTATAATTTTAATGAACGCATGAGTATCATTCTCGACTCTGACGATTCTGTTTCGATAACAAAATTTTTTGTTGGTGTTACATACAAAAACAAGGAAGAATATTTTTGTCATAGAAACTAACTATATTCTTCGATATCGAAATGTAACAACAGTGATCACAGCCAATTTAAATGAAAATGGCTTTCATAAGTTTTTATAAAGATAAATTATAGTTAGTAGTTTCAAGCTTTTTAACCGAGCGATGTGCCCTGATTACCATCATGTTAAACGTTTATGTCTAAATAATGGTTAACCGCCGCGATCAGAAAGAAATTTAATGTAGTGAATGATTTCTATTTCTTATGATGTTATCTAAGAATGATAATTCGAAATGTGATTGTTAAGGAAGTTTCTTGAAAAAACTCGTGATTACAGAAAAAAAATATTTTAATTTTTATGTATAAAATAATGTAATATATTATCAAGTGTCAGCTGTTTTTTTTCCTCATAAAAGTCACTGTTCTTGAAGTGAGGCCTAAAGTACTGAAACCGACTATGTATTTACATATACGATTATAATGTATTCGCATAAATTTAGCTGTGTCTTTACAATATTTTATCTTCTGTTAATTTTTCCCCTGCTTTTTTGCGCTATATTTATTTGAAAAGCATTTTTTATCTCATCAAACATAAAACAGTTCAAAATTGTAGAAATATATTTTTTAACACAAAATATCATCCAGTGCTGCCAGCTTTCTTTTTTTTCTTTTAACTCACATTGTGAACTCTTCGGTAATAATTATCTTCGGATTAAATAGCTTTAGAAATATGTTATTAGAAAAACAAGTTATTAGTATATACCTTTATTAAAAAATTGTCTGTTACCACCCTGTCCTGATGATATTTCAGAATTAAGAGAGTGCATTAGACTCTAAATCCAGCTATGTAATACTCGTCTTTGATTTGCGTTGCAAAGAAAAAAAAACTGAACTACTTACTCATATTACCCTTCATTAAATGTGGTGAGAATGTTCGAATAAAAATCATTGTAGTAACTGTTGTAACATTTAGATATCGAAAAGTGTTGTTGTTTTCCAATTGAAAATATTTTTCAGAATATTGTCTTCGATAGAAACCATCAGTTTTCGATATCAAAAAAATATGGACTGAGTTTAAAATTATGACCTATACTATTAATGAAATCTAAAATACGTCAGTTGAAAGACACATTTTCTATTGACATTGTTCCAAAGATTCTTCGGATTTCAAAGTTGCGTAGCTCCGCCCAAAGTAACGCCTTTAAATGAATTTTAAATTATTTTATACATACTTTTGTAAATATTTATATATGGTACCAGATGCAAACTTACAGCTTTTATATATGATATATGGGCACATATGAGGAATTTTTTACTAGAAAATGGTAATTTTCCGACAACTATAAGATATGATTTTTATCGTTAAAAAATTTTTAATCGGTTTTTCACACACTTTGTATAATCAGAAATTTATACAAAACTTACCAGTTATGCATCTTTAATGTCTATATAAACTCAATAAATCACATGTAATTTAGTACAGTAGTTTTGAGAAAATGAGGTTTTAAAAAAATCGAAAAAACATTTTTATCTCTTAAAATATAAATATTTATAAGCTGATAATAGGGGAAATACATTGTCAGATATGCAGGTACACCTGGGAAAAAAATCAAGAAATTTGATTGAAAGGCATGTTTCCAATGCTCATCCGGCTATGCCCTTTGAAAATTTTAATTTAAAATACATCAAAAATCTTATACATAAAACATGTGTGATGATTGTGTTTTTTAAATTTAGATAATAGATCCATATGTATCGGTAACATTTAATTCAAACATGAAGTTCCATTTTTTTGTCAGGTAAATTCGTAAAGTTCAATGTTAAAAACTTAAAAAAAGAACAGTGAATGTCTGATGGTATATAATACATGTGGTGTTTGTGCGCTTTATTTTTATAAGACTCATGTTTATCTTATACTATAATGCGAGCAAAAATTGTGTGTGTGTGTGTCTGTGTGTGTAAATTTTATCTCAAAATCGGCTCTAACGATTTTCGTAAAAATTTGGATTTTACCACTTTCGGGCACGAGAAGATCATTGGGGTAGGTCACATGTTCGAGAAAATTCGATTATTGGGTCATTTTGGCTCATAATGGTTCAGGATCAAGCTATTTATATCTAGAGAACCGCTGGATCGATTTTAAGGAAATTTTGTATCCAATCGTTTTTTGGCACGAGAAAACGATTGGGCTGGGTCACATGTTCGAAAAATTTTGATTAGTGGGTCATTTTTGAGTCATTATGGGTCAAGCCATTTTTATTTAAAAAACGGCTCTAACGATTTTGACCAAATTTTATATTCCAAATTTTGTTTTTGAAAATACTACTATTATAATAACATGTTTTACAGTTATAATACAGAGTGAATGATACAGCGATAATACTATATCCAGTTGAACACAAAGTTAAATTTGACCGAGCTTTGCTCGGTCACTCCTGCTGGTACATTTTGAAGCACTGAATAAAAAAAATGCGCAACAGTCATTGGTCAAAACACATCGTGTGAAGCTGTACGGATGTTGTTTGATGTTCTTTTTCAGCTGATAGAAAAACGTATTCCTATTTTTATTCTAATTTAAAATATTCAATGTTTCGTAGGTATATATCCTTTAACAAGAACTCTATTTTTTTACTTCTATTCCGTAATCAGAAAATAAAATATTACATCTGAAATAGAATTAATTAGGATACTTTAATCTCCTTGATTTAGTGATAATATGGTTAAAAAAAAACTTTATTTACTTTTTTAATTTAGATCTTTATTTTTTTTTTTTATTGCAACAAACTTATTCATCAAATAGATGGGCATTTTTTGGGAAGGATGGATACTTCGTTTTTCCCAAATATACTTCTTTTAATATTGCAATCTTGTTCTTAAAAGTATCACCGTGAAGTTAGAGAATTTTATACATATTTTATTTTCTGTATAGTGAATTTAACACATAACAAATGATTATGGCGACAAATAAATAATGGAAGGAAAAGCATGTTAAAGTATAATTTACCCCGTGCCACATGTTTGTTTACAACTACCCCGCTGGTGAGGAACATGTGAATAATTTTTTGAATTGATAAAACTCTTTAAAAAGGTAAGAACAACTATGAAGATGATTTTTAGAAAAATACAGTGTATAAAAAATGTTCTGTTTAATATATTTAGTAGTTTTTGTTTATAGAAATTAATCCAGTTATGAGAAAAAGCTACATTTAAGTGAAGTGTTCACCTGTGCCCCAGTCTACCCTATATATTTCATTTTCTGTTAGTCAAACTGTTGAATCTTTTACATGAATTGTCTTCATTTATCTAAAATTATTACCTTAAAAGTACTTGACCAATTTTGTAGCGTTTCTGTTTATGACTAATCACTTTTCTTGGATTGACATAAAATTATAGATAGTATGTAGTAGTTATCATTTCATTTAACACACTAATTTATTTTAATCATGATAAATAATGAAATATATTCAATCTTGTTTGATCTCTATTATATTAAGTGTGCTATCGTAATATTAACGCCATTATTACTAACTCTTATTTAGTTCCTATTTCATCATTAATTATCCTAATGATTCAATACTCTGAAATTGCGCTCTGAAACTCACGCTGAATTTACATTAATTTCACCTACGATGCTGTAATTGACACTTTAATTGTGTAAATTGTATATCTGTTTGATAATTTATAATTTGTTAAACATTTTTATATTTATACTTTAATCCGTAAATAATTTGTCATTCAATCGACCTTTTGATATTTATGTTTTAAATTACGTTTTATGCATTTTATGTTACTAGAGATTGTTTAAAGCCAAACGAATCACATTAAATGTAATACATCAAGTTGTAAATGATAGTACTTTATTTTCGGAGGCAATAAATGAAAGAATTAAGACATTACGAAAGGCTAAACAATACATAATTACAGATATCAATGTATTGATTTTTAATAATTTAGTGTAACTCACTAAAGTATGGAATGTAAAACAATAATTTATGATACAGTATGAAAAGACCAACGAAAAATCCTGTTCCTGTAAAATTTACGCAATTCGAGAACCAGGTTTAGACTTCATATATCTATTTAAACTTATAGTGTGATGATTAAAAGAGCAAAGAGTTGAGTATCTACTCAAAGGTATTTTAATATTTTCGGTTACGATATTTTCGGAATTTTTCCATTTTGAGAACAAAATTCTTTTTAATTCTACAAGATCATTCGCAAATATCCAAACAGATTAAAGTTTAAAAATTATCTCATCGTGTGAAATCTATGAAATTTACTTATTTTGTGTACCATTCAATGCAGTTTTAAATGACAATAGACTAAGAAACAGTTTTTAAAAGCCATTTGGAAAATATCGAATCACATCAGCTTTTAACAGATATTACAATTTTCTAATGTATTTTATGTTTTATCATATATGACTTGTTAAAAAAAACTTATACTTTAAAGATTGATATACATACATAAAATAAAGAAATCGTCAACGGTGCAAAGAGAATTCTGAATATTTTAATTATTATTATTGTTGTAAGTAAATGTAAAAACGTAAATGAAGTCATAATAAGAAAGTCATAGGAATATACTATAATTTCTATAGATTGAGAGTAATTTAATAATTGTTAAGACAAAATAATGCTCCATAAAAAAGCATGTATTATAAATAGCACATCAGAGCAAAAAGGCTTAAAGATACCAAAAAGAAGCGTCTCTAATAACATTCATTGATTAAAACACGCACTAGATAATTTGGCATTTAAGTGGGAAATCGGCTATTTACAATAATGGGAAGTTGATTTAATAAGAAATACATTTATTGCTTTAACGCTTTGGGAATAAACTTCTAAAAAATCACCATGACCATGCAACCCAAAATAGTAGTAGCTGTAATAAATGACAGTGTTCTCAGAAAAAAAATGAAATATAATAAAAAACCCTCAAATTGTGCCCTTCAAATCAGAGATATATGTCAAAGATATAGCATTAAATGTTTAATTTCAAACCCGCTCGTGGAGATGTTCACATAACATAGAAGGTGTAGGGATTCGTTTAGATTGTTCTGCCATATGATACATTTTGCATTGAATTTTCCTGCATTTTTACTATTTATTCTTTTGTATGTAGCTTTATATACACTCGTTTGTGTAACTATGCGTTTTTATGCATGAAAATATGATTCGTACTATCTCGTACCATTTGTCCAATTTTTAAGCTTAAGCATCGTGATAGTTTTTTAAACAGAATGATAAGTATTTTGTTTTATTTCAGGACATTGTACACAGGGTCTGTACTATGCAACTAAGCGAGCTAATTTGTATATTTTCATTTGATATTTATATGGAAGTACCAAATGTAAAATGAAAGATTTGATGATATTTAAATTTAATAAATGTCTTCTGTGTAAAATTTCATAATTCGAAATTGTGGAAACATTCGAAGCTCGCGGATTTCAATTTTAAATTTTATCAGCTCTTGTTCTTCAAAATTATTTCTAAGTAACACAATATGTACCAGATGTATTTTACGTGACCTTTGTTGCACACGACAATAATAAGAGAAATGATATTAATATTAATCCACCGACTAACGTAGAAGTAATAGCGTCATTAGGAAATTGTTTGATAAAGTTTCAAAAGCTTAGCTAGCTTAGTTCAATAAATTATTTTCGATTCCGGAAAAATAATTAAGTCATACGTTGTTTGTTTCTAAAACTGAAAGATAAAACTGGCAAAAATATACTCGAGTAAAATATGTAAATTTTCCATTTTTCATTTTTGAGTGATAAAATTCCGGGCCAGGGTTCGAACCAGGGATGTATTGGCTGAAGCCGCCAATGCACTACCAACTAAGCCATCCCGGACACGAACACTGGTGGACTATTTCACCCATTTAACCTCAACGGTCATTTTATCTGGTCTGATACTCTGGATCAGCTCAATAGAAAAAATCGAAGGTCAATATATGGAACTGCAGAAAATCGCTGCAAACGAAATTACATTAGATTAATTTTAAAACACGATTATTCAATCGATAAATTAAGTACAACAGATACAAATTTTCCATTTTTCATTTTTGGGTTAAAAAAAAATCCGGTCCAGGATTCGAACCAGGGATGTATTGGCTGAAGTCGCCAATGCTCTACCAACTGAGCCATCTCGGACACGAACACTTCAGGACCTTTTCACCAATTAACTTCAACGATCATTTTATCTGGCCCGGACTTTTTTCACCCAAAAATGAAAAATGGAAATTTTACATCTGTTATAATTAATTTACCGATTGAATAATCGTGTTTACAGATTAATCTAATGTAATTTCGTATGCAGCGATTTTCTGCAGTTCCATATATTGACCTTCGATTTATTCTGTTGAGCTGATCCAGAGTATCAGACCAGATAAAATGATCGTTGAGGTTAATTGGGTGAAATAGTCCTCCAATGTTCGTGTCCAGGATGGCTCAGTTGGTAGAGCATTGGCGGCTTCAGCCAATACATACCTGGTTCGAATCCTGGCCCGGACTTTTTTTTACCCAAAAATGAAAAATGGAAAATTTACATCTGTTATAATTAAATTATCGATTGAATAATCGTGTTTAAAATTAATGTAATATAATTTGAGTATCCGTAAGTATATAGATGATAAACTAGCTTTGGACAAAATCAAATTGTTAGATTAAAATATTAAGTTTCAAAGAAATGCAAGTGTTTATTTCTTGAATACACAATACAAACTTTTAAAAGTATTTTTTGTGCAATTGGTACACGTCTGAGATAAAAATAAAAAAGATTTTATTGCAAAAAAATATTCTGAAACGTCCTTAGCTGAGCGAAACTGACACGTATTTGTAATGTTATTTCCATAAATAAGAAGTTTCTGTATAATGTAGTGGACTAAATGTGCTGTCTGACATGCAATGTTATTAATGTGAACTTTTTAACTCTGAAAAAGACTACTTTGCCCCAAATATTGAGACCATAATTCAGTACTCTCATTTATGACGTATGGCTGATCATTTAGTTTCAGTTTAAAAGTGTTAGAACACATTTAGAAATATGTAGCTTTTGCTGCATAATGACTCCATTGCTTTTATATAAAATGACTATTTGACAACATCATGAAGCATTCGCCTTGATTAGAATACAGATATTCTATTAAAGAAGTGTAGTGACTCTGCAAATAAAGTTGCGTATTTTTAATAGTGAAATATCAGCTCTCATTATATCAGGATAATTTGTAAAAAGTTTGAAAGTTACGTATGTAACAAGTTTTGTTTGTTAGTGTAAAAACATGATTTTTCCGTGTTATCTGAATCATGGTATTGTAATTCGTAGTATCAACTTTTGGATAGCATATCGGCGCGTGCTTACAGAGTCATAGGCAATGATTCGGTTGTGAACCAAATCAAGCAGATAATTTCATGATATATACCCAATGAATTTTAGAATACTCGATCATACAATTGACTATACGTTTGCAGTCATGAAATGTTTGGACATCAAAAAACTGATTGTATTTCGTTGTACATCCAAATATATTCATGATTTCAATGTTTTTTCATTTTTTTTGCGAAATTCAAGATTTACATGCTCTACTCATTTATCAAAGGTGAAGAGATCTTCTTCTTCACGTCTAGATATTTTAATGTTTCATATTACAATTCAGTTAACTGATTTTCCTTGAAGTAAAACTGGTTATTAGAAAATTGGGATGATTCAACTAGTGTAGGAGTTTTTAACTCGTAGCCTTTACTTGCCTTGTAGCTCATGGGGTGTTTATTTCGTATGGATCACCCAAATGAGTTCTTGTTTCTCACATGAACTTCCGAACGATATCAGACTTATGAAAATCGTCAACTAGTGCCTTGATTAGTTCTGTTGTTACTACCTGGACTACATCTGAATACATAATTTTTTATTAGATGTGGAAAAGAGATTACAGTTTCCATTTAGAAGTTACCTTTAGCTATTCTTTGTGCACAGCGCTGTTTGCTTTGTATTTGAGATACTCAACAACAACAGAGTTGTAGAACAGAGTTGTACAACAGGGTTGTACAACAGAGATTTGCATTTGTAATAATTTAGAATAAGAAGTTCATAGAATTTTAACATTTTTTTTTTTATAAAAGAAAGCACATTTTTTTATAATTTTCATTTTATTTAAAATAAGAACTTTTATCCATCTTTCAAATATTTATTTTTGGCTTAATTTATTAAGACTGTGGATGTATTTCTGTACTTATAAGAAAATTAAATAAGAATCACAAAATAAAATGAACATCATAGTTGTGCTTCAATAGATTTTAAAGTTAGTATATTTTATTTCTTTCTATTATTTCAACAACCATCTATCTGATGAATTTACAAATGGATTTAAAAATAATCTTCTTAGGGATAAAAGTTCTTTGAGAAGTACTTTCAGATTAAATTTGTATCAAGAGGGATTTCTAATACAGTATAAAGAAAATTTTAAATAAGGTTTTCCTGGCTGTATTTGAATTTTAAAAAGAATGAAATAATTGCACCATTATGTATAATAAAAAAATTTTAAAAGATTAAAAAAATAAAAATCGGGTTACTCTATTTCTTTTAAAATATTTATTTGCTCCTTTTTCTGTCTTTATACCTAAGAAGAAAATACTGTTTATTTCAAATAATAAAATTTTCTGGAATAAAAAAAAGCTTATTTCAATACATTTTTTAACTTTATTTTTATGGATTTACAGGATTAATAAATAATCATATATATTTTTTTAATATTAACGATTTTGTACAATATTAAAGTTCATATAATTTGATTAATAATGACACCCCACAATGTATTCATTATATTCATAGAATCATGTTTCATATTTATGTAACATGATACAACACTTTCTTTTATCATTTCTTCCTTAATAAATAAATTCTACCTTAACAACACTTTAAAAGTAGTTTGACATAGATGTAATAATCTAAATGAATTAAGGTAACAATCTGTTGTAATAATCTGATTATCTATAACTTTATTTAAGAAATTAGTGTATGCATAGTCTATTTTTAAAGACAAATATGACGCATGATACATGCAGTTTGCCAGTACCTTCAATTTTTAATACATATAATTTTATCACACATTTATATATATAAAAGATTTTTTTTTGCAACAGAATGCGCATTCAAAAAAATAGAAATTGTATCTTAACCCTTTCGTTTCACAACCCGAGATTTCCTTGGGCGTGCTTTTAATTAGTTGAATTAAATACTCTTGTAGTATTTCTACCAGTTATTTTTTTTTTTTTGCTGTAAACTTTGTACTAAATAATCAGAACATTTTTTTGGATTAAATTCTGCTTTGAAGTACCGGTGATTGAAAATTCTGTAAAAATGTGCTCATCGCGAAGGATTTAAAGACGTAGCGAGTGGGTTAATTTGAGAATTCAAACGACCGGGTACGTGAATATCTATTTATGCACATTCATTTACTACTTTACAGATCTACAGAGTGACACATTATTACACCTCTCATGATTTTACTTTTTTCTACCTTTACATGAAGAATGTAAATGAAAATTTACAAAGAGGATGCATGAAAATTTTCAAATTTCTGTTTTCGGCGGGATTACATGTTATAAGGGTCGGAGAACCTGAAAAAGTTGATTTAACAAAATGTATGTATGTAAAGCTTTCTGTGAGTCTGTCTGATTATTTGTATGTGACATCTGGCATGTGTATGTCTGAATGTGACATGTGTATGTGCTATCTGTTTCAAGAACAAATGATAGGAATATAATAAAATTTTAAATTAAGTTACTATTTAAGTAAACTGGTGCTGATTACTTTTTGGTGTAACTCGTTGTTGATGATTAGATTTTGCTTGAAATCACCTAACTGGTGGCAATGCTATGCTTCTTTTTTTAGGAAGTATTATCATGTATGAGATTGTCACATCTGACTAGTTCTATTTAATAATTTTTTCATTGTCTAATGACTCAATATCAATCATCAAGAAGCTAGTGTAATTGACTGATACATTAGATACAATTCAGTCCAAAAAGAAACTTTTGCAATACATAAAAATTACTTTTATGGTACCAACTTCAAAGTCGAACGTATTACATTTTGCTCAGTGTTTTTGGAACATTTCCAAAGGGTTGTTGAAGCGCTCTGCATTGTTACTCCTCATTTACGGTGTTAAACCAACTTTGCAATGCTTTGTTACATTCTTTTATCTTTACAAGAAGAAAATATTGCATTCGCGAAAATCTTCGAAATCCTGTTTTCGACGGATTTACACGTTTTAAGGTTTAGAGAATCAGAAAAACATGTTTTTATAATAGGTCTGTCTGTGAGTCTTTGTGTCTACCTGCCTGTGTGTATATGATAAAACTTTCGTTGGCGTTCTATCTCAAGAACTAATGCACAGAATTTCACAAAATTTTAGAATATGTTAGAGCTTGATATAAATTAGATTTGATTATTTTTTGATGTATATAGCTCAACAGGTGACACTGCTATACTGCATTATTCACAATTACCTCAATAGCAACATTTCAAGATCTAGTGCAAAGATTTTAATAAACCTTTATATGTTATTAGTACTTGATATAGCAAGATGCTAATTACGTATTGGTGCAGATCGATCAACATTTTGCGCTGCAATAGTGCATTAATCGTGATTATGGCAATAGCTCTGTCTGAAGAACTAATGCACTGAATTTCACAAAACTTTAGATTCTGTGTGAACTTAATAAAACTCAATCTGAATAGTTTTATGTGGATATCGCTCAATAGGTGGCACTGATTTGCTGCATTATTTACAATTACCACAATAGCCACACCTCAAGAACTAATGCATGATTTTCATAAAACTTTATATTTAGTTAGTACTTGATATATCACGGTTCTGGTAACGTTTTGGTGCAAACCGCTTAACAGGTGGCGCCGCCACGGTTCTTTATTCTTGATTATCTCAATAGTTCTATCACAAGAACTAATGGACGAAATTTTCTAAAATTTAAAATTCTGTTGGTCACTGATATAGATTATTGTTGTATTGATGTAAATCGCCCTACAGATTTCGCTATTATGCTGTATCTTTCATGATTTCGCAATAAATGTATCTCAAGAACTAATGGATCGATTTTTAGCAAACTTCAGATTCAGTTAGTACCTAATAAAAAATTGATCCTGATTAGTTTTTGGTGTACATCACCCAAGATGTGGCACTGTTATATAGTTTCTTTAAGGTTTTTGTTAATAGCTTCATATAAAAAACTAATGCACGGATTTTTATCAAATTTCTCAGATTCAGTAATAAGTTAACATAGGCTGTTGCTGACAAGATTTCACTTAAACCACCTGATCGGTGGCACTGCTGTACTGCATTTTTCAGGAATTATTAACATGCATAAAATAGAAGAAAGCTTTGGAATTGCCACATCTGACTAGTTTTTAATTCTGAAAAAAAATTAGTTAAGAACGAGATCGGGTGAATGTCGCAAATTTTCAAAGCCGCATCGCTTAAATTATTTAACCGCAACTCGAGATAAGGGATCTATTAGGGTGGGGTGAGAAATCTGGTAAATCACGAGGATGAAATCTTTGACATGTACATTTCTTTGTGAATAATCTCTCACAAACTACCGTAAATAAGATGAGTTGCATTCGTGATCATTTGAATAATTACCCTTCGTTCTAATACGGTCCTCAATTTCTTCAGTGCGGTCTTCCATATCTTGCGTTCTCTATGAGGGACAGTGTGAAAATTCCTTTTCCATCTACAATGCCATTTAATGGACAATCTCTTTAATAAGCAGCCGACATTTTATTGTGAATTTGCTGGGAATATTATCTTAAAAATGAAGAAACTAAGGGCCTCTGTTCTCACCATACTGCAGGTTGCTCCAACCTTCAACTTCCTGAAAAGAAACGAATCAACATTCATAGCTGTAATTTGTAACACAAGGATCAATTAATGAGCAAAAAATATTTTTATTCAGATATCTCAATTATTTTGTAGTGAAAATTAAAAATTTACTATACCTTCACGTACAAACAAATTTAAGTCATTATTCATCAATTCCAAAGAAGTTGTGTAAGAATATTTTTCACATTTATGTACGATAAATGTTTAAAGAAAAGCATTTTTTTTTTCAGAAACTTGCAGCTTTTTTTAAAAGATTTAAAAAAATTTATTTGCAGATGTGCAAATACTTTCATAATATTTTCAAATGTTTGTAAATAAGAGCATAAGATATGAAACAAACATGTGAAGTATGCAGTATTACTACAGTAAACTTTGTGTAACGTGAATAGTGTAATTTAGAGTGTTTATGTGATAAATGTGTCCGTTAAATATCATAATCATGATAAATTAATTTATGAATTTTTGTATAATATTTTGGTACATGAATTTTATAAGACGCATTAGAACCTCTAAAAATACGCTTAAATTAAAATCACAATCGTATAACATTTTTAAAAATTATTTATTTATAGGTCTATATTTTTTTAAATATGTTTATTTTCACCACAGCTGGTGCATACATAAAATCCCTCAACAGAGCCATTTTATTTGCTTTTACTATTTTTATTATTGAAAATATTGTACCTTTTTAATTTACTATCTAAAAAAATTATGTCCTCATTATCTAAGATTTGATTTATCTAATCGTTAATTAATAAATATTTTATGCTAAAGAATTAATGCTAAAGAATTATTTATTTTGCATTTCTTGTTCTTCTATACACATATATTTATAAATGAAAATTACCTCTAGCGATTTAAAAATAGAAATCATAGAAGCCTACTTAAAAAATGTATAAATAAGTAAATAAAACACACGGTAATTATTCTCAAATATTTACTTTCAAAAATATTTAAAATTCACAAATTTCAGTTAACCGTAAATGTTTGAAAATACTATAAAAGTTTTACTAATGTGCTTGATTTCACAATTGTTTTCCTTTAAAGATTTTAAAAAGTTAATTGAACGAATCATGCAAAACAAATGTGTTACTAAGGAAACGAAATCTTTCCACTAATAAAACAAATGATTAACAGTTAAATGATTGTTCTACACTTTCAAATGTTTTACTTTAAACTATCGAAGCATTCTAAAAATCATACGAAAAAGTGTGCATCTTTCGTCATATGGAAGTTATAGTGATGGATTTTAATTGTTCTAATACAAAAAAAAAATTAAATGTCAATCACGATAACTTGACTTGACTTACGATATTGACGGATTATGGTGATAATCAAAAATACAAAATTATAGAATCTAATTCTTTTGGAGACTCTTTTATTTTTCAACCAAAAATTAGAAAAATCAAACCATGTTATTTTATTAATGTAGTTTCAAATTATTCATTCCCTTTTCCCTCGATCATCCACTTAATGGTATGTAAAAAAGCCAGAGCAACATGCGTAGCACGAAATTGAAACAATTTTACCCTTACATTTATTTTATTGTTTGAAATCCTTGCATTGTAAGTTCACTGTACTGTACTATACTGCTGAAGATACCGGGTGTCCCAGAAATGACTGATGGATTTTAAAATTCAATAACTTGCAAACGTTGACAGCTATTTAAAAATATTTTTGCAGGAGGATTTATGTATAATGTCAGGAGTTTTTTTTTTACCGTAATTTTTTATTTTAGTTCGAATTTCAAACAATAGTTGGCGCTGACGGCGATTGAAGGCCATGCCGACGCTTCACTCAGCACTGATCACCTGGCCTTCAATCGCCGTCAGCGCCACCTATTGTTTGAAATTCGAACTAAAATAAAAAAATACAGTAAAAAAACTCCTGATATTATACATAACCCTCATGCAAAAAATTTTTAAATATCTGTCATCATTTGCAAATTATTGAATTTTAAAATCCATCAGTCATTTTTGGGACACTCGGTACATTCCTACATATTGTGGAAGATATGTTTATGCACTCTTTTGGGACTTGCATTGTAACATCATTGTACTGCGCTATTCTGGTGAGGATACATTTTAATATTGTGGCACATATATTTATTTAAAAACGTGCGTAATGCATTAAAAATAAACTCAGCATAACGAATTTTACGACTGAATTGCCACACTCTATTAACGCTAAAAAGGATTGTCAGAAAGGAAGTTCTTTCGCTGTCAGACTGCGTGTTTCACAAGATCTGAAAGGAGACGGCATGCGTTTCTCTTTTCACATAGCTATAGTTCAAATTTGGTCTCATTTGGACCATAGAACGCATTCTAGAGCACTTTGAAGTAGGCAACTTCTTTCTTACAGTCTCCGCATGGTTGTATGAGTATGCCAGTTTTTCCCTTGTTCTGGATATGCCGTATTTCACTTTACCAAATATCTTATGGTGGATTCTCCACTTTTATTGTCACGTTTCACCTTTTAAATATTGTTTATTATTTATATAACATATTAAACATTTTAGGTGAATTACAGATTCCTAGCACCAAAATTTCGATTTTTAATTTTTGCATTTCTTTAATAACAAACGCATCATTTGTTTAAATTTCAAAACAAAATTCATTTCGACCTATAGAACGTATTCTAGAACGCTGTAAACTGAGTAGCATATTCTTTGATCACCCTGCATAATGAGTTACAAGTCTGAATTTGATTTTATTAACAAAATTTTGAAATGTTTCAAGAAACCCACGAATTAGTCATTCGCCTATTTATATTTAAGTTTCTTTAAAGTTCAGTAACAAGATAAAGGGTGATTTTCTTTGAGATTTGCAATTTAGGAATCACTGTGCTTCCCTTTTTTCAAATCATTAATCTCTATCCTTAACTTTTGAGAAAGTTCAGAAAATAGAGTTAAAAATGTTTTTTGATTTACTGTTAAGGGTATGGTTCAACTCTAATGATTAAAATTCATTATACAGCCATGTATTTTTTTGTTTAAATGTAAAGATTTCAATAAAATAAAATATTTAAAAAGTTTGATGAAACCGGACAATTAAATATATAAAATAATAGAATACTGCAGATATCTTTGAGGAATTACGGCACTGTTAAATTTTTGAGTTAGAAATAAAGATCTAATTTATTCATACTAATTTATACATTTTACATAAAGAATGTGAAATTAAGAACTGGCTCTTGCAAAATATTATTCCTCCAAATGCATAAATAATTTTTGAAAATTATAATGCTTACTCGTTTTTATGTAATTAACATAAAATATAACCGAAAGAAAAGGATAATATGTTGATTTTAAATACTTAACCGATGCCTGTAAATATTAATATAATATGATGCAGTATAAGTAGCTGAAGAATTCTAGTTTAATTAGCGGGTTTTTTCCGTTTTTTAGTCTATAATGTATCCATTTTCCGTTTTATCTGCTAAAACAGTTTTCATTTTCAGGTCATCATCAGGTCATTTACAAGACGTAGATATCTGATGTATTGTCATACACCATCTGTTTTAAGTAAACCGAAAATATTTGAATAATTTAACAAGCTCAGGAGAATTATACGAGCCTCTTATTTCGGAAAAATACATTCTGTTTTTATAAGAATGCAAATCATAAATAAAATGTTTTTCTATATCACAACAAATATAAGGGAAGACTGCGCATTTGTTCTTGCGATGAGCGCCATAATATTTTTTGACAGAAACAAAGAACTTGACACACACACACACACACACACACACACACATATATATATATATATATATATATATATTACAATTTGCATACAGTACATCAAAAATGTGTAAATCCATCAAAGAAAGAAAGTCGAGAATTTTTCTTATGAATTTGAAGAAAGTTAAAATTACGTATCCGTTATAATTCAACAAAATATAAGTTATTAAAACGTTATGCTTCTGACAACTTTTTAAATATTTCATTTGACTCTATAGTAAATGTCTTGTTTATGCTTATCAAAATTATTTTATTTTCTTTCCACATTTACTAAAAAATACTCAAGTAATATTCTAAATATTATTGTACTTTACTAATTTACTACTAATTTACTATTTACTATTACTAATAAAGAAATGTCGAAAAGTATGTTCCGTTATGTGTAATACTAAAATGCGTTTAATTAAAATAGCAATAAAATTTTAAATAATGAGGTTTGTTTTTTTTAATAATTAAATTTGTCCATCTGTGAAATTTGCAGTTCAATTATGAAGAAATTCTGGCCATTAAACAATGAAAAAAAAAATACAATGATGAGTTCAATTTCTTTTTCTGGTTCGATGATTTTTAGATTTAAGGAAATAAAGGGAAAGAAATTTATGCGGATACTTTAAGACGCTAAGACAAATAATTTAAATTAATTAGTGATAAAAGTTTTAATTATAAGGAAAGAATTGCTCTTTTGATCAGAAAAAAGGTAAAATGTTTTCAGTGAATGGATTTTTTTACAATAATATAACCATAGAAATCAGTCTAAATTATTATAAATGTGTATAATTATTTCAAAAATGACATCTAAATAAAAAAAAAATTTGCTATTATTTTGATGCAGTTTTAAATTTATGATTACTTTTTATGGAAAAGTGCATTTTTTCTTACATCAATCTAAACAAATTTTAATGACTGAAATATGTATTATATGTGATTCTCAATTGCATTTATCTTTAAACTAGTTTTTCTTATATTTTGATGATATTTTTAACTAAGGTAAAGAACATCCATTGTTATTACTATATGTTGTTTACAGTACAAGAAAAGAAATGCAAAGGCACAAAAGCTTTTTAAAATATTAGTTTAAATAAATTTTATTAACAGACGTTTAAAAAACTGAATTATTAAAGTACAAAATCTTCTCTATTTGTTGTTTTCATTGCTGGATTTGAAACATTTTTTTCCCTTGATAGCGGTATACATTAACATTTAATCATAAATTTGAGTTGATATAGCAACAATACATACCTGCAAATCAATTTTATATGTATTTCTACAAACCAGTATGCTGTAAATCGAAAATAAATAAATAAATAAAAAGTCTGAAACAAATAATGCATTTAAAAATAGCAAGACTTCCTTCAATTCTTGACAATGACTGCAACCAATTAATCTTCGAAGCTGGAGAAGGTAGAATGTCAATGATGGCTTCCTTTTATCTGATTTTCTATTTAAATTTTAACAGCATTACCAATTTTATACGAGGTGGGGCTTAGACGATTTCACATATAATTAATTAAACAGAATTTGTTTACGATACTAAGTCACAAAGTCGATAAGTAGGTCAAAAAATTAATTAAAAAATTACTTAATTCTCGTGACATGATTTTGTACGGAATAAGAACATTGTTGTTTTACTTCCTTGGGTGTTGTTTTTTCTTAATACGAAGTCGTTAATAAAAAAAGAGAAACTTTTAGATTTCTTTGTACATCTACTACTGTTTATCGAAATAAAATGGATATACGAGATTAAGGATTGGAAATGAAAAATGAAATGAAAGCTATCAGATAAATAAGTTAGCTATCGTGCTGTCTTTTTTAAATCGAAGTATGCAATTAGTATTGTGAAAATTTCAAAAGTTTGCTAAAAACTTAAAGGATAATTCCTATTTTCAAATTTATTAACATGATGATCTTCTATTGCAGCGGTAAATGTACATGCTTAAATTAAACAATGTTGCATTTAAAATTAAAGAATTTGATAGACAAAAGGAATAAATACAAAAAGCAGGATATTTTGGTCACGACACTTTGGTCCTGTCGTTTCGATTCCTTGCAGTTTTCAGTGGAGGCAATTATATTAACAAATAGATAAATAAATATATCAAAAATAAAATAGTTTTTATTTTACGAATTTAAATTTGCTTTTTTAAAACGCATTTATTATTTTTTAAACTTATTTTATTTGTTGTATTAGTGACAATTAAAAATTATTTCAAATATTAATTATTTATGTAACTAATTCATCAATTGTGTGTTTAAAAAATATTATGTGATCTGCATAATATTTATTATAGGATAAACGTAAATATATATATATATATATATATATATATATATCTTTGTTTCATTAAAATTTTGAAATTTGAAATTTTGTTCAATTATTTGAAATTTTGTTCAATTAATTTCATTAAAATGCATAGATAAAATGATAAGGATTCTCAAGATAAATATTTTCTTTTGCATTTATTATTTAGTTTATAATATATTTCTTGCTATCATAAGTTGCTTTTTGAGAATTTATAACTGTACTTAAATAAATTAAAATCTGCATCTGAAAAATAATGTCGTCCAACATTGTTAAAAATTATTTCTACAACTGAAAATTATTAATTAATTAATTAATTAATTAATTAGACTTGATGTTTTTGAATGTTTTTTTTTACAAAAATCATCTGTTTTACTTTTAGGGAATAAAAAAACTTATGAATAATTGCCATTAATAAATTCTTTTAATAATTAATCGTTTTAGTACAAAAATCAAACTATCTTTAAACAAAGTAATGACAGTGGACCAAAATAACCAGTGAACGAAATGTCTTGTAACCGAAATGTCGTGTGCCCAATAAAATTTGTGAAATTTATAATTATTTTTATTTGGATTTCGGACATAGCGAAGTAAAGTATATAACGGAGAGTAAAGTACATATCAAAGTCAGCACAAATACCGATATTTTCAATTAATTACAAATAGTTAATCTAATGCTTAAATTGTTGGCACACTAAAATTAATTATAATTTTACCGTATTAGAAGTTACTGAATTTTACTTCGATGATTATCTTAAGATAATCTGGATGAATTAAAAAAAAATACATTGAGGAAAAAAATACGATTCTGGCATCTAGAATCTAAAATGTATATCATGCCGTACGTATAAATTCTGTCTCCCTTTGCTTGAGATTTTCCTAATAGAAATCGATAGTGAATTCTTATATGGTCTTCAAATGTATTTAAAAAACCTAGATTATAGATGCGAACACAAGAGTTTAGTTTTAGAAACCATAATGCCAGTTAATCAATCCTTCTCAAATATCAAGCGACATTTCTTTGCTGCTGAAAGGATTCAATATCTTTTCGTCACCTTGAAACAGACTAGAAATTCTAAATCATTTCGACTATTCAGCTTTGTTTTTTAACCTATTGGCATATTTCGGTAATCTTATGTTTCTAGTTTAAAAGATTTAAAAAATGCTTAACTACTAATTCCGGGTGAAGGCGGTTCTTTTTTTTTAAACATTCAGTTTTTGAGACATTCAGTTTAAAACAGTATATATTTTTAAGAAACTGTATTTTGGTAAATATTTTCCATGATGAAACAAACAATTATACATTTATGTTCAATTTTAGTATATCAGAAAATTGCATCTTTACTAGAGTACTCCATGGCGTTTGTTTGATAAAAATAACCATGGTGTATAATAATTCAGTTTTTTAAATTAAACCAAATATTTAGATCTTCGTAAATCAATTTTAAGTTCACATTTTATGATAGCACATTTTAAAAAGGCAGATTACCAAGACATTCAATAGAATTTTTCAATATGTGATATAACTAATAATACTGGTTTTTTATAAAAACAATTGCAATTTATCTTGACGAAAAAGAAAAGGATAAAAATATATTTAAAAACAGCAATTTTGCATAACAATTAAAGTTAAATTGGTCTTTCGCAGCAATAAGATACTTTTTAATAATTACATTTTCTGGATATAAATACTTTTATGAGATTTTGGATGGGATACATGGTACATGTCAGTGCTCTAACTGTTTTACGATTGTTATTACTTTATTTTATATATTTAATTACCTGCCTTTGTAAATTTATTGTTTTGCAAAATTAATACATTATGTTACATTATAAATTAAATTTTAGATATGCAACCAATAAAAAATTCATCGTATGTATAAATTATTTTATTTTAAAACATTGCACGACTGCAATGAGTTAAAAGCACTGTATACTAGTGTCTGGTAGAAATTTACACCTTGTTATTAAATCAAACTATACATATACACATTACATACACATTAACACCTTTTAAGTAGTTATTTTGTATAATTTGATTGCACTATATCGTTACATGTTTTATACAATCATATGTAGAAATTCTCTTTATTTCAATACATATGCATCATTACATATCAAGCCAGAAAAATAACTCACTTTCAAGAGCTCGAAGAAAGACCATATAAAATAATAAAATATCAAAATCTTCAAATGCGGCTCATGCATAGTAAACTCGAAATATAAATTTCGTTGGTAGAGTATATTTCAAGAGAAATAAAGAAAGTTAATTGGGAACGCTGTTGAATATGGTGATTGCTGAAGCGTTATAAATGAGTTTTCGTCATATGCACACCAAGAATGCTGACGAAACTTTCTTCAAAATAAATCCAAGATACTGCATTCTTGAAATAGTAAATGTTTATCTAAGCATGCAGAATTTCTCAGAAATTTTAGAATACTTGTGGATCAAGTGATAGCAGCATAAGAATTTGAAATGCATTTAAATATATAGAAATACTTGCGAATTTTATGCAAATACTTTCTATCTCAAAAGAAAAAAAAAGTTGAAAAAGTTAAAGAATAAGTATAAATATCAAGATGTATTATACAAAAAATAATAATGTATGAACAAAGTGTTCTGTGAAGTAAAAATTTTAAGTGATATCATATTACAGATTATTTAATTTAGCAAGAAGCAATGCGTAGTTGCTGAATTCTATGGTTGCTGCTGGTTTATTTAGTCAAAGAATTGAAATACTACAGAATCTCTATGAAAAAATAAAATGCAAATGACATTCAAAACGTGCCCTATTTCTTTACGCTGCAATAATCTTTTGTTTGGATTGAAACAACTATATACTGCTTTCATATTAAGATGAAGTATAATAAAGTTTATATAAACTTTTTTAGAAATAAAACAATGAATTTTTAGGTTTTTAAAATTATATTTGATAATTTTAAAAATGAGGTTTTATGCTGGTTATTTGTATAAGTGATTGTTATAACACTGTACAACACATACTTTTCATTCATATTTGTCGCTCTGTATGCGGTTAAGCATATTTACGTTAAAATTTATTTTTTAAAAAAAAAAGTTTTAAAAAATACTGTCCCTAATATTTTGCTTTAAGCTGTTATTCACAAAGATATGAATTTGCAGATTGTTTTTTTTTTATAATTTACGAATCTACTTATTACTAATTCTGAAATTTCAGCGTCCAAATCAATGAGGTGATTATCCGTTAGGGTGGACCGAAAAAAAATAAAATTTGTTTCTCAAGTGGTATTGCTGCAGAATCACATTATTACAAAATTTTCAAAATTGTAATCTACACTTAAAAAAAAAATTTCAAGAGGTTACTAAAATTTTTTTAGTAAATTTGTATTCCACAGAATTTTTTAGTAACCATTACAAACTTTCTTTTGCAAGTGAAACAAGCATTTCTTTTGTAAACTGAACAAAAGAATTTTTTGTATAACTAACTTAAAAATTTTTAGTATGAGCCACCAAGCAAATTTTAGTAATAGCTCCAATATTTTTTTTAATAACCTTTACGTGAGCCCGAAGGGCTGGAGCTTTCTTCGAGCTGCATCCAGACTTCTGAAGCGCTAGATTTTCGTCAAAACCGCAATAGATGGCAGCACCAAGTATTGCTACTTGCTCTGACAGGATTTTCATAATCCCTTTATTAACGAGTACTTACACTACATACATTCGGGACGTATTTGGCGGTGTCCGGTATCGAACCCCGGAACTTTTAGCCTGGAGTCCGTTACTATAACCACTATGCTATCAAGGCCACACCAAGTGCGTTTTATTAATAGCTATTAAAAATATAAAACTATTAACTCTTTTTCATTGCTAACTTTTTTCTAGTAATTCTTACAGATTTTCTAGTAACCGACTAAGATTACTACAAATATTTAGTAATTACAAGGATCACTAAAGTTTTTTTAGTAGATTGACCCTCTTTTTTTTACAGTGTACGTGAATGTGATAGCTGAATTTCTTATGTATTAGAGAAACAAAACATAGTGTTGAAATATTATTTAAATACATGAACATCTTCCTGTCGCTTATGTACTCTAAAGTTGTAAAAAGCTATTACAATTAAATATTGATACGCAAAGTGAGATAAAGCATTATCGTACCTATGTGGTTCCTGCCAAACTTTAGAGAACATGCGCAACTGAAAGATGTTGGTGGATTTAAATGATATTTCAACATTTTGTTTTGTTATTCTAATACATGGGAATTTCAGCTTATATTTGTAATAAGGGTAATCAGTAGTTTGGCAATAATACGAATATTTCCCACATTTTGGCAAACTTTAAGCACACGCGCGACGGAAAGTATGTACTATATTTATTTGTTTATTACTCAATTTTTAATCTCCTGAATTCCCAACTTTTTCGCTGTATTACGGCTTGAAGAACAATTTTTGAATTATTTTGGTCCACCCTATTCTAACTGCTACTCCTTTCGTTCAAGAAGAAAGCGGAAGCAGGACGAAACATAACTTCACTCGCAATAAGCAGAGAAATACCCTTTTAAATTAAAAAGGTTAGTCCGTCATAAAATATATTTGGTGGCACCCAAGCAGCTCTATGCTATACACTGTTAAAAGTGAAGGTGACAAACAGGTGCTATTTGGGACCCGGAGGTGAAAAGGACCTCTCGTCCATTGGAATTCGGGGCATTTGGAACCCTAAGGTGCCATAGAGGCTTGGATATGTGGTTGCAGTGCCGACAGGTCTCTTACTGGGTGATTGGAGCTAAATAAGGTGCCATACACTTCGTATTGGCAGCAATGTGGCACCTCATCGGGTGACTGGAACCATGCGCATGCGCTGTGACGTGTGTCTTTCTGTTTTCTGTGACGGCAAGTAAAATCTATGGCTATGAGTGAATGAAGGTGAGCTCGATGGCCGAGCGGTTAGAACGCTGAGCTTGTAATCACACGTTGTGAGTTCGAATCCCTCAACGGCCAAAAGTCGGTTTGTCTATTTTTTAATTTTTTATTATTGGACACTCTGGATTAAGGGTGCCATCTTTTCACCCTAATTAAAGGTGCCATTCTGGCTCCTTTAGGGGTGTCACCAGTGAGACAAGCCTTTCCCCCCTAAAAGGTGCAATGTGTCACCATTAGTTTTAACAGTGTAGAAACCATGACGAGTTTTATTAATATGCTAAGAAGATTACCAGTTTGGAGCGTTGCATAAAAATGATGTTAGATAAATACTTTCTAAAAAAAGAATCTGTAAGGTTAGTAAAATTTTTCTAGTAAATTTGTATTCGAAGACCTTTTAATATAACGATAACAGAAAAAAATCATGTATCCGAGGAAGGTTACATGAAATTTTGCTCTTACCGTTACATGAAAAGTTTTTGGAATGCAAGTCTACAAGAAAAATATTAGTAACATTACAGACTTTTTTTACAGTGTATATGTGGAAAAACCTAAAACAGAACGAGAAGAAGGTGGATCTATAAATATCATGAATATTTTAATTATGATTATGTAAAATGATATTAACACCTATTTACATAAAAATACTATATAACATTTCATAGCTCTAAAGGGAACTTCAACCAGTTCCTCAACAAGTATCAGGGGAAATTTTTCTGTGAAAACAAATCGGATGTCTTCTCACATCATATTAACATTCCTTCTAATCTTAAACTTTTAGGAAAGTGCGCGCGCAACTTACGCTAGTATTGCCATTAGATTAACTAGATGGACCATGTCAAAATTCGATGAAAGAAAATCTTTAAAAAAGAACTGTTTCATTTATTATAATAAATCTACAAAATTAGTTAAGTAAAAAATATATCTTAAATTTATCAGTCTCAAGCAAATATTATTTTAAGCTAAAATTAACAAAGTTCTATAAAACTCAATTTTCCAAATTATTAAACGAAATAAAACCGAAATTCACCGTATTTTTTTTTATAACAAACGCATTTTAATTTATGTATACATAAATTCAATTTTAAGAGAAAATGTAGTGATTTTGTTGCCACAATTACAAAATTGGTACTAAAAATTATAAAATAAATTAATGAATCAAAAATAAATTGAGATGCAGCTTTAAAACAAATTGTATTTAAAAGTACATTTCTTTTTCTATACGAAGGTGTACAAATTTAAAATGTACAATGTTTAGAAGTGTAGAACTTGCAGTACTGAAAATCGCAAAATCGAAATTCCATAAAAAAGTGTTGCGCATTTTAATTTCTATTTTTTTTTTAATTTTAAGAGTAAATGGAGTGATTTTGTTGCCACAATTACAAAATTTAAACTAAAATCTATAAAAAAATTTATATCTCAAAAATAAATTGAGATACAGCTTTCGAACAAATTGCATTTTAAAGTGCACCTTTTCCTCTATTCTACGGTGTGAAAAATTTAAGTGTGCAAAGTATAGAAGTGAAATATTTACAGTAGCCAAAAATTGCAAAACCGAAATAGCAGGGTAAAAGTGTTGCCATTTGCAAAATGACGTATGCGTTACGCACAGACACGTTTGGCCTTTATAATATAGATACTTTTTCTTCATATGTAATGCTGGTAAATAATGATGAAGAGGATAACACATTTAAGTTAAAAACGTTTTATCCACGATCTCGAAAAAAGTAACACCTTCCTATTTAATCAGAAAAAAATAATTATATTCCCTATTTAATTCTTATGAAAATTACTAAAAGTAAATACTATAGGAATATTGATTGACAGTTAAACTAAAACACTTTCAATATAACTTATGGAAAAAAGATACACTGAGTCATACCTCGACGAAGAAGACTGAAATATAAATAATAACACTAAGTTTGTAAAATTATCTATGAGCAAATATGAAAGCAATTAGAGTTTATTATATTTTATCATCACATATCTTTATTTACTATGGATGACATTTTTTTGTAGAATCGTTAAGGTGCCACGCATTTAAGAATCTGCTCCAGAACCAGCATTGTGTCACTAAACCTGTTATTATTCTTCTAAGTTTTCTTTACTTCAATGTAATTTTTATGCCTTTTAAGTGACGAATTCGAAAATTAACAATAACTTTCCTTATGAATCTAGAATAACAGATGCATAAAAAATATATTTTTTAATACTTTAGAAAGAACATGATTTCACACTCACCCAATTCAATGAAAATCCACATTTAAAAGAAACAATAATTTTTCTTTCTAAAAATTAACTTAATTTTTTTGCAAGTCCAATAATTCTACCCTAATATATGAAACTTCATTATAAATGCAAAATTACATTATAATTTCATAGCATTAAAAAATTACATTTTATAAAAGAATTCTGAATGCATAAGTTAATAAAAATTTCATTTTCCAGGCTTAACAGAAAGAAAATTAGCGTAAAATCTTTTTCGTATCGTAATAAAAGATTTTAATATAAACGAATAATAAATTGATTTGGACAATAGAAAGTGAATAAAAAAAGCATATAATAACAAAATCAACATTTACAAACAAATCTACTTTTACATATGATTCTTTTAATGTCCTTACACTCTAAAAAAAAAATGTGTAAATTTACACACAAAAATGTGTAAATCGATGATACAAAAACGACATGTCTATATGTGTAAAATTGTGTGTAAATTGCGCCAAATGTGTAAATTTCAGAATACACATTTTGATGTATAATTTGATGATAAGTCCAAATGTGAAAAAGTTATCTGATAACTCTTGAAATACACACTTTAATGTGTGAATTGCACTGAAATACACATATTTCTGAGCACTATTTTTACACATACATATGTGTAATATTCTTTTTTTACATATATTTTTGTGCAATAGGAAAATACCTACAATGTTGTGTAATATGCAAAATACACATGTTTTTGTGTTATGTATAGAATGCACAGATTTTTGTGTAATTTTCTGTTTTTACACATATGTCTACGTAAAATGGAAAATACACATTTTTGTGTAATATTTAAAATATATAGGTTTTTGTGTACATAGATATTTACCTTATTCTTTGATGTGTAAACTGCGAAAAAAGGTTTTCAAAATCGCAAAATAAAATTACATGAAGAACAAATTCGTATTTGCTTCACGTGTTTCTAAGTACGCGTTCGTAATTATGTACATTGGTAGCACCTATAGTTGTTATTCAATCCGTCCGTCTGTTTACCTGTCCGTTCACATATAAGAACGCAAAAACTACACAACCGAATCGTTTGAAATTTAAAATGCATAACCGTTGCATAATTTTATTGAGTCATTTAAATTTTTATGAAAATGAGATGCATAATTCAATTATAGAGACAATCAAAAGTGTTCCCTTGCATTATGACCAATGGGAAAAAATAGTTTCAAGTGCATCTTAATAATGTTACACACTTTTGAACATAATAAAATTGATATGCGTCTAGGAAGTACATACTACAATATAAATTCTGTATAATCTGTAGTGCAAAGAATAGTTTTTATTAATTTACAAGGCTAAACTAAAAAATCCCATTACATTATAATAAAGAAGGAAATATTGTTTGGGACGCGTTTTAATTATATTAAAATATTTCACATTTTATGAAATTGATGCTTATGTTGCTGAGATTCGTTAAAGATTACTTATTTTATAATAGAAAGCAGATATATAGTGTTTACAAAGAGAAAGAAAAAATTTCGGATACTTAAACAGTATCCGAAGTACTGTCTACTATTACACCTAGATCTGAATTTTTTTTAACTTCTTTATAGTACGAAATGCACCTGATTTGCCTTGTTTAACGCGCATTTTCCAACTTGTTTCTTTCTAACAGATTTTTAATCTTAAAACAAGAATTATTTACGCTCAATCAAGAAACAGGGTCGTCTCAAATTGTAATCTATTATCTTTCTGATATTATAATCTATTTTCTTTATTTTTATTAATCTGTTTTCTTTCTGAAATTATAATATATTATCTCCTTCTGTTTGCATATATGCAACGTGATGACAGAAAGGATTAATTCATTTTACATAAGGGTTTGCAAGCAGTAAAAGAAAACTTAAAAACAATTTTTTGATTATTAAAAAAATAACTTTAATAATAGAATGTAGATATTACATTCTTATTTATGAAATTATACATTTAAATCAATAATAACTCTTGATACATGATTTTTAAAAACGGTCATTAATTGTTTATATCTTACAGCAACTGAATGCTGTACTCTATTTTGCCTATAATGTAAAATTTTTATGTTCGTTTTTTTTTTTTTTTTTTTTTTTTTTTTTTCAAAAATGTAATTTCTGGCTGGATTCTGTTGCCAAAGCCATTATAACACTGATACTATCATAAATAGTACAAGGGATTAGAATTATTACTATGCAATTTTTAGAATAAAATGGGGTGAAAAAATTATTTTTATCAGTGTATTAAAAATACAAGTTATTTTTTATAAGACACAATAAAAAAAGAATAAGGAATGTGAATCCAGTAATGGAACCTCACAAAAGTAATAGATTTTATAACAATAATTAGAGCCAGAATTTAATGAAGGCATGCTAATAAAACAAAATATTTGCTTCAAATAAATTTAACAAATTATCATAGCAATAATTAATGAAATATTTTGAGAATTGTTCACTGTTTAAATAAATCATTGTAACTATCACAATATCAAAATTTTAATTATTTTAGATACATTGTTTAAAATTCTAAATGTCAGGGAATTACAGTTATCAAATTATTTATACATTGGAAGGTTTAGATGGATAAAAGAAAATATGAAAAAAAAGTTATTTTAGCACAAATTCGTTTACTTCCCTCTATTTTTAACAATTAACAAGTTGAGCGCCACTCAATCTCCGGCGACAGATGTGACACAATAGATGCAGTTAATTTTTCAGAATACAATTGATTTTTAACAATTTCTGTAACTTAATTGTTTTTATTTAAATGGGAATTCTTAGATTTAATTGAGCGCCCCCCGCCCTCAGTAACAGTAACACACGCTTCTTAAATTCTTAAAAATAAATGAAATTTTGCAAATAGTCATAAGTACATAAAATTCAAAATTTTCTTTCTAACGAAACATAAACACATGCAAATTTTGCAAGGAAAGAAAAATGACCGTATTAGTTTTTTAAATGGAGACAACTCTTAGCAAATTCATTCAAATTTTCCTGAAAATCGATGGAACTTTAAAATATTATTTTCTGTGTCTTGATTAGGAGCATAAAAAAATAATTTAGACTTTAAATCATGTAGAGAGGAGTTAATGAAATATATATACATAAATTAAATTGTTAATTATTTTTTATTAACCAAAAATATTGAAGCTTGTCCATTACCTTCCCATCTAGCCTATATATACCTCATATGCATGTTGTACATATCATACATTTCATATTCATACATTTTATAATGCGATTATGATTCATATATGAGTTAAATCTCTGTTTAAAGTAGAAACTATTGGGATGTGATAATACATGTATAGTAATTATGTTAACTATTGGTTAAATTACTTTTAAAACCCAAAACTTTTAAAATTTAAAGAAACGTAATTTTAACCGCATAGTTTTAAAAAGGAAAAAAAATATCTGATTTAAATACTATTTAAATGAATAAATCGTTGGCATGCGGCCTTTTATTTCAACAAAATAAAAATTAAATTTAGTAAAGTTTATAGAATTGATAAAAGTTAAATTAATGTTAATCATTGCTTTTATAAAATGTTTATGTGAAATTAACTAAAACTATTAACTAAAAGAGAAAGCTGAGAAAATACTTTTCCCTTACCTATTTCTTATGAATGACCTTCCTCTGTGTTAAATTAGGATAATCCAATTAGAAATACGTAGATTCTTTCGTAGAATTATGTCCGAATACAGTACAATGACATTAATGAGCTCTTTTTAACTACATTACTGACACTGTACCTTTTCAGACTGTCATGTAAAATATCCTTTGGCCGCATTCTTGTAACATTTTCCTAAAAGTTTTAAAATTCATGCGAACTATATACGTTTATAAAAGAACAATATATACGAGCAAACTGAACGTTTTTTATTCCAAAGACTAACTGTTGTGATCGTCTGCGTGTGAATTTATTGCTGCGAAACGCAGAGCAGATGTTGAAACGCAGCAGATGTTGTTTTCCTTTTATTTATTCAATGCTAGATTTGGAAGTTAAACGAACGTTATTTTCATAAAAGTGGCTCTAATTAAAATTTTCGGTTTAAAATTTTTTTTTATGCATTTCACTTTTGTTTCTATTCAATTTCAAAAAGTTTCCTGTTAAAATGAATTATAGAGTTTCTTTTTTATAAATTATTATATTGTATTAGTCATAATTTGGGTTATGAAATAAAATATTGCCTTAATACATGTATCAATTACAGAGCAATCCAACTATTAACGCAAGTTAGAATACGGACAAACAAACCGTATTCTTAAGCATTTTCAACAAAGTTGTAAAGTATTAAAACGACTAATAGGTTGAAATTTGACTTTTAGAATTTTATACCCAAAAGACGATAGCAAATTTTAATTCTTTTGTACAGCCCTGTATTTTGTCTACTATTTTTGCATAAGGTTATGCCACTATTTAGCTATGATTTAATTAAAACAAAAACACGTTTAATTCTAGTAAACTTACATTTCCAGAGGTTATCATACATAGGCAGCCATGTATCAAATTCTTTCGGTGGTCCTGTATATCATTTTTCTCCATATATATCTTAGCTTATTAAATGCAATTCTGTGTAAAAATGTAGAATTTATTTTAAAACCACCTTTAAGCTACTTCCGTTCATGTACTGTAATCTGTGCACTTTCTGCTGTGTTACACTGTACATGATCTACAGCATTTGTACACAGAACGCAATATGCAAAAATCAATATAAAAACTCATATCTCAATGAACAAGAAAGAAAAATTATGCGTTAAGGATAGATTACGAAACACTTTCCAACACTTCCTGAACTTTAACAAAACTTCATTATTTAGGAAAATAACGTGTTAATGTCCATAGCCAAATATGTATTTCAATACTTTTGAACAGCCCTGTATTTAATCTGTCTGTTGATATATATACTATATAATAAGAAAATTTAGTTAAGCAAGAAAACGCTAAATTTTCGTTAAATTTATTTATTAGTAATTCACACTAATGGATAAAAACGTACTTGAATACTTTTGATCAGCTCTGTAGTTTACCTAATACCTGTATTACAGTCCAATATTTACCTAAAATCTATTTTAAACTAAAACACTCTTAAAACTTCTCAGAGCTGCCAACTTCTACGCCTTTTTAATTCATATAAATGTGTTTGAAACCACAAAATGTTTTTAGTAAAATGTACTTTAAATGTATGCGGTAATACGTATTATGATATGTATTGTCACTTTTTAGGTAAAATTTCTGTTTTGAATGTATTTATTTGACATTGAATAGGCGTAGAAGTTGGCAGCCATGACTTCTTAAATAACATTTCCAGAAGTTATCATCGAATTGTGACCACGTATCCAGTACTTTACATGATCCTGTATATCATTTTATCTATATTCTACAAACATTTCTGAGTAAGCGGTTCAACATAAAAATGTATAACTTATTTAAAAACCACCTTTTAATAAATTACGCTCGTATTCAGTAACCTTTACGAGTTCTTTTGTGTAACCTTGTATATAAACTATAGAATTTATACACACTATGTTATATGCATATATTTAGTGAAACTTAAAAACGCATATCATAATTAAAAATGCATTTCATCCATCTATCAACCATCATCGATAATACACAGTACTTCAAATAGAATATATTATTTGAAATCTTTTGTATCTCCCTGTAAATGCTATGCACTTCATATTATGACTCAGCGTATCACCATATCAAATTTATTGTACACGAAGTCGTTTAACATTATTAAAATATCTCGCAAATAATCCCCCGCCCTTTTGTTCTTGCATAATGGAATTCTTTCGTGTGGCTCTGTAAATAAATAATAACTATCATTTATACTGTATTTTTTAAATACATATTTTAACGTACTTTCCAAATGCATATAAATTTAAATATGTTTGGCAGGGTGTTACACCTTTAAAACTCCTTCGAAACTATTTTTTCCCATAGTCCGTAATGTAATGGTAAATTTTGACTATCCCTGTAAATAAATTAATCATGATAGAAACTCCATTTTCAGTAGGGTTTGTGCTAACGTGAACATCAATAACATCTAAAATTTTCATGGAAATTTGAGTATATTTAGGAGAGTTAGAGCACGGACAGATGGACAGACAAAACGAATGCACTTTTCAATTTTGTCGGAAAGTCTTCTAATACATTTAGAAACTGTGTTTTAAAATTTACATATTTATAATTATGTAAAACACTCCAATTCGCGTAAATACACGTAATCTTTAACATTTACACACTTCCGTGTGTCTATTAACTGATAAAAACTTACGTACCCATTCTAATAAACAAAATACACATAAAAACAGGCAATTTTTTGTACGAAATGTGTAAATTTTAAAACAAGTGGGTGATTTCAGAAATTTACACACTTCTCTGAGTAAACATCATTATGCTTAAATTAGAATAACACTCCAATTCGTGTAAATTCGGGCATTTTTCGGAATTTACACACTTGTCTGAGTTTATCAAGTGATAACAAATTACACACTTACTTTCAGACGCTAAATACACACAAAAACAGGTAAATTTCCGAAAAAAATGTGTAATTTTTATTACAGGTGTGTAATTTTACAAAATTACGCATATATGTGTGTAAAATTAGCCAATTTACACATTTATTTTTTACAGTGTAATGAAAATCAATACCTATTTGTTCTGGTTTTTCTATTTTGTGATTAATGTCTGGACTGTTTTTTTTTTAATATTTACATTGGAAATCGAATGTATTTTATGAAAGCTTACTAATTCGATGACAATATTTCATTTACTTTCTACTTGCTGTTATTGGGTTATATGATTCCTACATTAAAAATCAAGAAATATGATTCATTTGTGCATTTAGGAATTTCTTTGAAGATTTTAAGCATATTCATTATTTTTTTTATAAATTTAAATGTTATAAAAAGCAGCCTTATTCTCTTTTTTTGTAATTATTTAACCTTTGAACACCAATAATTAATCTTACAAAAGAAGTATCTTTGAAATGAAAAAATATATAGATCCAAAAGATATATTAATTAATTTGACGTCTTATATCATGTTATAAATTTTCCGAAAAAACAAAAATTAAACAGATGTATTTAACAGTTATATTTGAATTTTACTGAGTATAAAAAATATGTACTTTATGTTTTTTTCAGATTATTATAAAGTGCTTCCCGGCAATTGCTTTCTATTTTTTTTAAATTCTCAAATACTGTAACAAATATGTGGAATGTCATGTAAATATGTGAAAGAATATATATATTCTTTGCACACGCCAGTATGTGTCGAGAGGCATATTTATTCTTTCACTAATTAGGATTGCTTTTTTCCCTTTATTTATTTATTTTTATTTATTTATTTATTTTTGAATATTTTCAAACTAAGAGAAATATTTCTCAAATTTGTAAAATAAATAATTTTTATTTCCGTAAAATGACACAGTGTTTACATACTGTTAAAAATTTGAAGCATTCTGTCCAGTCACTGAATAAAAATGGTTACATGACAGTAATTTAACTACATTCTGACTATAAATTGGGCAATAATATGTTCAGAATAGCGTATAAGGACCGTTGTGTAACCATTTTCGATAAAAACGGTCAAATGACTGGAAAAAAATCTGCGAGTTTTTAACAGTGCAGGAAGCTGGGTTACTAACGGTATGCTTGAAATTTGAACGGTTTTTATAATTTCCTCAATCACAATGAAATTTCTCTTGACTTATTCAAAAAAACCGGAAAATCACTAATTTAACCATCATTATTTGACAGAAATTTCTATTTTACCTTCACTCAGGGGAAAACTTCTCCCATCTAAACGAAAATTAACCTTTTGCCACGAATGGTGAATTGACTTGCTTGTCCTCTAAAGTTGGTCCTAATACTACCAATATTTATCAAATATTGACATTTTATTGGAATACTTTCAATTAATGAAATAGTTCAATATAAAACTTAATATAATACGAATATAAATATTATTAATGTTCTTATAGGTTTATTAAACATTATTTAATTTCTTGTATTATTCAAAGTAAATAAACACATTTTACAAATTTCTTTTATTATTTCGGAGCATGAAAATATATAGCATTATTGTAAAGCTCGAATAAATATTTCTTTAAATCAAACTAATTGCTGGATATAAGTAAGCGATTTATAAAAAATATTTATTTTCAAATGATAAGAAATAATATTTTCATCCAATTATATAATAGAATTAGTAATATATATATATGTCACGGCTTTAAATATTTAATTACATATAGTTATATAAAAGGAATTCTTAATGATGCTCAGCAATAATTATTTAGCATTGTGAACTAGAAACAACATAAAAATAGCTAAAATCCGTTATTTCATTCACGATCACATATGTTTGTATTTTCCGACTTAAATAATTAAATAAAAAAAATCAAGTTAAAAATTAATCTAAACAAAAGCAGATTTTCATTGTAAGTGACATATTTTGTGAAATGGTTTAATTAGATTAAAATAACTTTTAAGAGGAACATATGGAATGTTAAATGAATCTATTTTGTTCGAATTCCAAATCATTTAATGTAAAACATATAATAAATAAAAAAATAAAAATGATTAGAATCTACATTTTCGATATAAGATTCAAATTAAATTTTATAAATACTCTATTCTAAGCATGTATTTATAGTGTGATAATTAAAATTGAGGTGTTTTGAAGTCAGTTTTAAAAATACTCTGGGAAATCGTTTTTACTATAGATATTTAAACTTAAATCACAAGAAGTACATAAATGTAACTCAAATCACAAGAAGTATATTTAATGGTACAAAGCATAAATCATGTTTTCATCAACAGTTACTACAGTGCAGATTTTTTTCAATAAAAAATACACGGAAAATAGATTTTTTGGTCTCTCTCTCTCTCTCTCTCTCTCTCCGTGTGTGTGTGATTAAGATAACCGACGAAATCTACAGAATGTAAGAGATTGAAATTTTTTGCCAAAATAATCAATGGCCTCTGCTAATGCGTGTGCGACTCAAAATTTAAAATGTCTAATAATTTACTGGAATATTAATTAATATCATCAAACGGCCCAATTAAACGAATGCTTTTTACTTTAAAACCATTCGCTAACTTTATTTCAATCCCAATAATGAGGCAGGCGCACGACTGTCCAACTAAAACGCTCCCCATGAAATCTCGATAGCTCTGAGACGAGATTACTTATTTGCAAAAAGAAATCAAAAATAAATTAGGTGTCCTTTGAAAAACACTTTACTTTTTCCTTTTGGAGAATGGATAAAAACTACAGTGAAAATTTTTAATGTAAGTTCAAATTCAAAAATCTAATGGAAGAAACGATTTCAAATTTCTGATATATACGTAAAAATTATTCTATTTGTTATTTTATTTTATTTTATTTTTTTAGAAAATCGACAAGTACGTTCTTATTTTATTAAAAGAATGATTTTTTTTGTGAAAAAGATATTTTCTTACTACAAATTACTTACATCACAGCATTTCCTAACTAGTTGTCATTATTCATATTTCGATTTTTAATGGAAGGTCTTTTAAACAATTGTTAAGTTTGAATATCGATATAATAAAAACTAGCTCGCTTCGCGCCCTATCAGGCTGTGCGCCGTTTCCATAACACACTGTTCTATTTGGATTTCAAAGCAATAAATTCGAATCATTATAATAAACTTAATTATCATCCTCTGTGACATTTAAGTAAAATTATGAATAGTACATACCATTTTTTCAAATATAAATTCAGAAAAAAATTATTTTACATTTAAGCTTAACTTCCGGTAAAATGTTTGGCCCCCGTAGCTTATATTAGGTTTGAATTTTGAAACAAAAAGGTGAAAATACTAGGTTGCATACAAATTGCTTTTATAAGAGAAAAACAAATAAGCGTTACCATGCTATTCGAATGGTAATTTCTGAAATTTTCCCAAATAACGTTAATTATTTTATTTATGACCTCTCACATGCATATAGCTGGTGTATGAGTCTTTAAATTTTCTAAAAACTTCCTACAAATAAATAATTTTCAAGAAAATGCATTATTAATGAGCCGACAATGTTGGATGTATTGCGGCTACAATAAATAGATTAAATAATGCATATATCAATAAAATAGCAATACATAAAAGATCGTTTACATTTCTTTATAAGAACTTTAAATATATAATACATATTCTAATCAAAAATAGCATGGATGTTGTTCATTAAGTCTGACCCAAGGATAAATTAAGGAATCATTAATGAACATACGAAGAAATATATATTAGAGATTTATTGTTAATGATATTTCGAAATTCGGAAAGAATGTTGGAATTATTCCAAATGAGTTATTTCTGATTTTCAGTTAGGGAACAGATTTAATTGTGTTTTTATAAATCTTTGCCAGGTCCTTTGCACATTTATAATCTTGAAGAAATTTTATGTATTCAATAAAATTGTCTTTCTTTGTATTAATTACTGCATATATTTTTATTTAATTAAAATTATTAAATTTGGCTAAACTTAAAAATTAATTTTATCAATTAATTAAAAATCCGTTAATTCAGTATTTTACGTATTTTCATTTAGTTTAAACAAACAAATTCAAAAGACATATTAAAATACTTCTTTAGTTTTAATGCATTTACAAGTAATTCTATCATGCACTGCATTCACAAAGATGGACCAGTAACATGGTATTTCAGACTTTTTTTTAAAATATCTAGTAAAATACATAATGATATATTCTGAAAATCCAGGTGTGCAAACAGGTCTATATTTCTGCGATGATTTTTACCCGAATCCCAAAAGGGGATCGTAAACAAATTGAAAAGGAACGAATATTATACGGATAATCCTGTCAAAACTAATATCGCAAATTTGTTCAAACTTCAATAAATTGCTTATTGTAATTAACTGTCCATTTTTATGAGGATAGCATGTATACTAGTATAGAGATTAATTTTTTCTTAAAAACTTTGCCAATTTTTTTGCTTTTAATTTGCAGAGTTCTCAATAAATAATAATAAGAAAAATTTCTTCAACAAATAATATTGTATACAATACCCTATAATAACAATTAAAAATGATAAAACGTTTAATAAATAATGATTCATTGCGTCTGCAGTCAAAATATAATTTGAATAATGTGTTAGCTAATCGTATAGAGGAACTTTCAAGAAAATTTCAAAAACATAGCTCGAAAATTTTGAAAACTGTCGTCAGTAGAATAAGCTGAAAATCCGTTGTTTCCAATATGAAGCAAAAAATTGAGAGGCTGCATCCATAAATCCATTTATTATTGTCAATATAGCAAACACAATATTGTGCGTACTACTATATTTGCCACCCCTCATTGTTTTCATTGAGTTTATTCTATCGACGATAATTTTCAGAATTTTTGTTTTTGAGATATTCACAAAAGTTGTTCTGTACGCTTAGCTAACACTTTAGGCACTTTATATTCTGGTTGTATTCACGCATGCGCGTAGAAACATTATTCAGTAAACCTGCTATTTTTTCAAACAATTTTCATTTATTATTTTCTTAATTCTGATTACAGGGTATAGTATACACTGTAGTTTGTCATAGTTTCTGAAAATAACATTCTGTTTTTTACACATTAAAAACTCTGTAAATTATAAACAAAATCTTAGCAAAATTTGACACTGTTTTTATGAAAACCTTAAATTATCTACGAGTATGCATGCCATTATCATAAAAATAACCAGAGTTTATAACAATAAGCTATTTAATAAGAATATACAGATTTATAATGACGCTACGTTTAAAAAAAAACCACGTGTTTAACTCATAAAACTGTTACTTTTTAATATTCTTTCATTTCGTTTATACTTACGAGGTGCTATGCGGAATGCTTTATTTGAATGAGAGAAATTTGACAGAAAATTACACCATATTTAAACGAAAACCGATTTCTATAATAAAACAAATTTTTAGCTCTCAGGTTGTTAAAGCCTGAGAGCTTATGTGCCCTCCCGTTTTGTATGTGTGTACGAACATGCGTGCGCAAAGCTCGCTCATGATAAAAACAACTGTTTCACTTAAAACTTTGGATATAGGTATAGTGAGATAAAGTGCTTCCCTGATTAGTTACCCGAGTTCATTCGATGAGTATAAAAGGGAGAACGGAGGTTAATGTCTCTCCTCTTAATTTATATGGGTGATTCTCAAAATAGGGGACAATTTATGTCTTTCGGCATACAAAAAAAATTGAGAGGTTTTCTGTCATGTTTTTATATTTAGATATGTTTGTCTTAATATTATTCATTATTTGCACTCAAGAATTACTCACTTTTTAGTTAAAAACACCTTAAAATAACAGAATAAATGTTCAAAATGTCATTAGCATGGATGTCCACAGCAGCTGTGCCTTGTATATACTAGCTTTTTCAAGAGTTAATATTATGTTTATAAAATAAAACAAATGTTATTCTTTCTTTAAATTAATCAAGGAGAGGATTTATCCAATAAATTTCTTTTTAAAAATAAAATTATAGTATATAAAAAAAGTATTAAAGTTTGTCCTCCATATTCTATTTTCAAAACAAGATCATACTATAACAGCTGGTTATTAATCAAAATTTCATTTTCACATATGACAATAGTTTGAAAATATAAAGTTTCTCCATGGCAACAAGTAGCCATTTTATCCCAGCCTGAAAATAGAAGCCTGTATTGTATTTTAAGAATAGAAGTTGAATATTAGGGGAGTACATCAATTGCATGTCATTAGAATGGATAATAATTTTCATGTTTATTTTATAATTAAAATTTTTATTTTACTTATTTGAATAGGACTTTTGTGTTTTAAAAAGCCCCAGAAAGGATTATTGCATTGTGATTATATTGTGGCTCATAATCTTATTTAAATTAAAATTTGTCATTAGCATGGGCAAATATCAATGTCATTAGCATGGTTTTTCTGTCCATGCTAAAAACTCCTATGTGCATAAATGTAACCAGTGCTTATATTGTATCTTTTATAAAGTTTAATTTTACATATAAATTTAGGTATTACATTTATTATCCCTAAAATATGCATTAAATCTGTCAGAAAATCACTAAGACAGCTTCTTACATTGTTAGTGTCAGAATGTTGCTCATGTAAAGAAAGTTTGCTCTTTGGTAATGTTTTTATTCTCCTTATATGTATATATGTAAAAATGGAAATCATTTGCTGAAAAGGAAGGCTAATAAATATAGAAAAAAATATTTAAAAAGGAAGAAAATAAAACTTTCTTAATATATTTATTCAATGCAATTTGTTTTGTCATTAGCATGGCTCAAAAAATACTAATTATTTTTCTTAAAGTTAATTTTTAAATATTTAGTTCTGCTGACTGCATGTAAATTATACGTAATACTATATTAACAACACCTATTTTTTTCAGAAATTTTGCTAACAGTAATTTTTTTAAGATTTCACTTTTGAAATCACTTTTTGTCCCCTATTTTGAGAATCACCCATATAAGTATGTTTTTCATGCACAATTATCAGTTTTCATTCAATTGATATAGGATCATTCCCATGAGGCCCCTCCGTGATTAGCATTAGGTGTTCGTTAGATAATTATAAAGAGAAGGGGGAAGGGACTAATTATCCACCCTTAATTTCGATGAGTTTTTCCTGCAGATTTATCGGATTTCCTTCAAATCTTAGACATAGGATCATTCTGATGAGGGCACTTCTATAATTAGTTTTGCAAGTCCATTGGATAACTCTAAAAAAGGGCAAATGAGAGGTGCCCCCCCTCACTTAATGTAGAATAATGGGTTTTTCCCTCAGAATTTAGGTAAAAGGTTTTCCTTGCAAAATTAACCGATTTGCATCGATTTTTGGATATAGGTTCATAATGATTAGAATCTTCCATACTAAGCTGAGGGGTTCTTTTGTTACTTATAAAGGAGTTATGGGCGATTAATCCTGCTGTTAAATTTGATAAATCGGTTTTTATACAGAATTATCTGATTTGGCTTAAATTTTGGATATAGGTTCTTTCTGATAAAGCGAAGCTCTGAATAATTTTGAAAGCTTAATGGTTAAATATAAAGGACGGGGATAACTCCTCTCAAATTATAAATATGGGTTTTTTCGAAAAATTATTTAGTTTGATCTGAATTTTGTATTTAGGGTTTTTGTATGATAAAGGATATCCCTGATTAGTTTAGGGGGTTCAATGATTAAGTATAAAAAGGAGAAATGGGGGGAGCTATTTCCCCCTCTTAATTTGTTTTCCAAACGGCATTAACTGTTGTAAATATAAGGCTGTAGTGTACAATCAGTATGCGTAGCCTGTGAACTCAATGTCGTCACTTTAACTGGGCAATATTATTTTTTATTTTTATGATAAACGCATCTAAAAAGACTTAAATTTCTAGAATATTTACTCTGCGTTACTCAGATAGACGGAGACCTTAAGTTGATTAAAGCTTAAATGGAAAGTTTGTAGCTGAAAAACATAATTTATAATTTTGAAAAATATTTAATAATTATCTAAGGTACCCTGGGGTAATAACGCCAGACGGGATAATAACGCCAAGTGCTTATATTTTGCATAATTATGAAATAATCAGGTAAATGACACCCATGTGCTCTGCGCAGAACGGTTTTGAGTCATATAAATCGCGAAAAACAGCTTCAAGTTAATTTGTTTCATTTTTAGGTCTTATTGTTTTTACAAGCAACTAAAATTAACGCTTGATCTAAAATTTGCGAGATAAGATTTTTGATGTGAAGACTATATTTTTTATCCGGAAATACTTTGTTTATTACATAAATTTGTAGTGTATTTCATGTACTTTCAAATTGTTGTAGAAGATTTTGGATATCTTCTCGAGATAATTTGTAGCTTAGGATTTACTGCGCAATAAGTATCCCGGGGTAATAACGCCAGGGATTGGCGTTATTACCCCGGTTGATTCCCAACAGTGGCCGAATTATATCCGAAGGGGGTTTATATATTAATATGGGACAGCATTATCATCATTGTTGAAATGGTAAGATTAAAGGGGGGTGCCCAATACTTAAAAATATTCTCTCTATTTTATTTTTTATTATTTTATTATTATTATTTTTACTAATGTAAAAAATAATTTTTAACTCTTGTAAATAAAAATATATCAAAATGTTTTCGAGATTCAAATTCGAAATCTTCAAATCAGGTTTCTATTAAATTTCCACTGGATTGTTCAATTGAGTTCGAAATTTTAACTGTCCGCTTTCTCAGCGTTCGGTTTTTCAAAACTTTATAAATTTAACCTTTAACTGTTGTGACAGAAATTATAACGTATGAATGTGGTGCGGTTTGTGAGATCGCAAAGTTGAATAAAAGGTGGGAATAACTCATAGGATTGTGTTTTTGTACTAAACTTTTTATACAAGAGTATTATACTTAATATTCACCGATTTAGTCTCTGGTGATAGTACTAAAATTCCAAATGAAACAAAATTTCGATAGTATTTGCAGTTAAAATTAAAATTAAAAGTTAAACAAAAAAATTAAAAGAAAAATAGAGGTCTACTAGACCGGTAACAGTAGTTAAAGGCTAAAAGGCGATCCATGATTAAAAATCATAGAATACTTTTCCTGCGCTAAACTTTTTGTACAGAATTAATTCTAATTAAATTTAATCTATTCAAATATTTCTAACAATATTACGAGAACTCCAAACAAAAGAGAATTTCAGTGATAACTATAGTTAAACTGGAAAATACAAGTTAAACGCTATTTTTTTTGGGGGGGGGAGGGGGTGCCCAATACTTAAACAACTGTGCAACTTAACAGTGTTCAGTCAGATTTCTAACAGCAGTTAAAGGTTAACTTTGTTGCTAATATAGAGATAATAATACATAACCATATGAATTATGCATAAAATTGAATAAGAGATATCTTTGGGATAATATTTTTTAATCAAAAATTTTATTCAATTTATTAAAAATTTATTAAAGCATGTTCTTTAAAACGTCGACAATTTAACTGTAGGTTTGGAGAATCCACATTAGTGTGGAGTTATGGGTTAAAAACTATTTACTATATTACTATAATAGTATTAACCCTGAACTGCTGTGACAAAAATTGTCGCATAACTTACTGTGAGCGGCCTGTGAGACCGCTTAATCTAACGATGAACAAAATGTTAAATTAACTTTTAGAATATTATTTTTGTATTGAAACTTATATACAGGACTATTATAAATAAAATTCAGCTATTCAAAAGTCTCTAGAGATAGTAATAGGACTCCAAATGAAACAAAATTTTCCCGGTATCTATAGTTAAACTAAAAATTGCAAGTTAAACTCTGAAACTTGAAAAACTCAGCGGTATGTGAGACACTAACAGCAGTTATGGTTTAAGAAAAATATTTATTACATATAACTCTAGTTATTATAAAGCTTCACATGATTAAAATACTACATAATGAATGGTTAAAACCATGCAATGTTTCTTATAATCATACTTAAGCGGGACTTTTTAAGCAAAGAGAGACACAGGGTATTATATTCTGTTGAAGCTCCCCCTCACTCCTTTTTCTTTCACTTTCAAAAATTTCTATTTAAATGGTCATTTTTAAGCAAAACGTAGCTTAGAATCTGATATTCTTTTGCCTCCTCACTCACCTTGCCACCACAACACCTTTCTTTTTATTTCAGAGCCACAAAAAATTTGTACATTTTCAATAGCTTAGATTGCAATTTGTCAATTTCTAGAGCTGTAGAGTTTGTATTTTTAGAATTGGGCAATCTACATGCCATTATTCCATCTTATTTTATAGTTTTGTTTGCATGGCGTTATTACCCATATAGGTGGGTATTAACGCCAAATAGCATTGGTCAAGAAAAAACGCCATTACATTTTATGAATACATATCTGTTAAATTATTTTATTTTATAAAGATAGTCAATGAGTTGCTGTATCAGATCCTATATTTGTTTGAAAAATACAATCTAAAACTAAGCCGTGAAAATTGGTAGAACCTTAACGTGGCGTTATTACCCCAGGGTACCTTATATTGTAAAAATATATTTAAAATGAGGGATACGGATATGAGAGTTGCTTAAGAAAATTTTGAGAGTGTGAAAATAACTCCAGATTTAGATTTCAGGCAGAAAAAACTTCTTATTATTGTGTCAAGGTGAAATAATTTTTGTTGATTTTTAACTCCGTAATGCGTAGCTTAAGAACCTCCATTGATATTTTCAATATATTTACTTATCTTGAGTATGTTTCACCCATTCTTTATTCGAATAAAAGAAATAGGTTATTGGAAGAATTATTTTTAATAATACTTGTGTAAAGAGACAGAGTAAGTAATATTAGATGTATTTCCCATTGTAACAAATTTTGAAGGTTTGTTAAAAATAAAGGAAGCAGTTCCTTCTTAAATATTTTCATTCTTAGAAATTTGACGGGTTTACATCTACTGATTTAGAAATGAATGTCTTTTTATGAAGTTTCTTCTGAGTATTAGGAAGCTTTTCAAAATTATTGTTATTTTTCAAGAAATTATATTAGAATTTTGATCATAAATATTTTAGAATATAAACTTATAAATATGCGTTGCAAAGATTTTTTGTGTACAATATATTTAACAAAAACCCCTATTTCTTCTTCTTCAAAAAAGAAAAAAAAACTTACCTTTTTTTACTATAAATATATACTTTCTTTTTCAATGCAATTATAGCTATATCTAAACAAATCAGTAGAATATATTTAGTTTAAGTACACAATATTTCATAAAATATAAACAAATTATTTTACAGGTACGTATTCTGATAGTTTTTGTTTAAAAAATGAAGATGCAAACTGAATTTAAAAAATTGTGTACTACAAAACTTTCCATTTAATGAAATAAAAGGAATTTATTTTAAAAGTAACTTTACAACACAATGCTTTAAAAAATATATCTTTTACAAAGTTTCTTGCTTTATGAATAAACATGTAACCTTTGAAACAATTTTAAGAAAAATTGCATTGTTTTTAGAAATAGTTTTAAAATATAACACAAAAAACAAACATTTTATTTTAGAAAAATGCTCATTGGTATTTTACATATTCTTTTTAAACTGCTATAAGTTATTTTATTCTAAATAGTAGAAGAGTTCGTTTTTCACATTGTCTCTTTGTATCATACTTTTTTGAAGAAATAATTGAAAGCAAGCCGAATGTTTTAAAACTGCATTTCAAGGGAATTAGAATGTTGTTTTAAAATTGTAATTGAATCTAATGATTATTTTAAATTAATTCCTTTCTCTTTTGTAATAAATAACGATTGCAATCCTTTAAAAAAATTTTAGTAACCAAAAATTAGGTATTAAATTTAATTTATCAAAAGCATTACGTCTAAGATAATCAAAGCTTTTTCATTTAAAAAGGTTTTAAAAAATAATATTTCGCTTTGGTATCTTGTAAAGAAAGAATATTAAAGTTTGAATTTTTAAATAAATCTAGCATTAAAAGACCATAAATATTTTATTTATGTATTTATTTATTGCAGGTGTTTATATTTTTTTTATTTAATATTTATTTTATGATCTATTACTTTAAATGCTTAAAACCGTCTCACTGACAAGCCGTATTAGCACATTCACTGGGCTCCTGTTTTTACTGCAATAAAAGCAATACTTAAAATAATATAATTGTATTCATTTAATAGTTTTTTAATACATTGGACAATAATTAATGCGATCAAGGATAACAGTCATTTTCTCTTTTAACACTAGAACTACCAAGACCGTCATTTTGACGGTTTTCAAATTTCATGCTTAAAATTTTGATATAATTTATGAAATGATCTATAATTTTATGACACGACTTTTAACGAAATATATGAATAATTAAAAAATCCTATTCAATTTCGACTCACCCATTTTAATTTCTATAATCAGAATGACCTATACCTATTTATACCAAGACCCGTTAAAATGACGGCTTTGTTAATTAACTAACTCATCCGGAGTTAGGACGCACTTCCCAATTTCCACATGGACTAGCACTTTCTACCCATGCGCAGTTCTCTTCAGATCTCTATTGAAATTACTACAACTGTAATTAGTATTTGTAAACAGGATGTAAATATTATCAGTTATACTACTAACATGGGCGCAAGAAAAAATTTTGCTCTTGGTGAAAAGTGCAATTTGTGCAAAGTGTAATCTGTAAAAAGTGCGATTTGTGCAAAGTGTAATCTGTAAAAAGTGAAACCTTGGAAAACAGTATGAAAATATTTTTTTGTATAAAAGATAAAAAATTTTATTATATGTTCTGGGCAACAATGAAACGATTTCCAGAAAAAATATTAGAAGAACTCAAAGAACTTACCTTTATAAATGAAGACTATTCGGATACTAATTCAAGTAATAATAATTTGAACACATATTTTGTGGAAAATAAAACTGATTTTTCAGACTCTGAAGATGAAATTGACGTACGAGATATTGAAGAAAGTGAAGAAGATGAATATGAAAAAGAAGATTCAGGGAGTGAAGATAAAATTCTCCAAAAGAACATCAAATGCAGATTGCGAATAAGTTTAGGTACCGTATCGATAGCCAAACAGAAATTGATAAAAGACAAAAGAAGAAAGTTGCTCTCGACGGTACTGAATGGGAGGAATTCGGGAATGGTTGTGTTGGTAGACTCCCATCACATAGCACATACTATATTCAAGGATACTTCAGGTAAACTAGTAATTCGAAGCGAAACATTACGCTTGGTAAATGTTAGCATTGCATTTAGACTTATAATTGGTAATCGAATGATGAATCACATAAAAGATTTCACTGAGCACGAGAACAGAAAGGTTTTACAGAAAGTCAATTGTAAAATTACTATTGACGAATTATATGCGTTTATAGCTATTTTGTATACTCAAGGAGCATACGAAGCAAGAAATTTAAAATTATCCTATCTATGGTGAAAATATAGGGTTCTTCTTTCTTTCATAAAATTATGAATAGAAATAAATTTTCAAAAATTTTGAGATTTGGCGTTTTGACAAATAAATAAATAAATAAATAAATAAACAAGGGGAGTGTTTGCTCACGAACTGTCAAATTTGGATTATGTCCTTTATTGATAACCGGCATAAGCTTGTTACAAACTAGATCCGAATACAAGCGTAGATGAACAGCTGTTTTCCACAAAGGAAAGATGTAGATTTCTGCAATATATGCTTCATAAACCGGACAAATTCGGAATTAAGTTTTGGTTAGCTGTAGACATGCGAAGTATATATTTTATAAATGTCTATCCCTACTTAGGCAAAGATAAATTCAGACCATCAGGAGTACCTTCGAATGAATTTGTAGTTTTGAATTTATTAAAAAAATATGGAAATTGTAGGAGAACTATGACAAAGGATATTTTTTACAAGTGTACAACTCGCAAAGAAGCTACTGGCTAAACAAAAACAAGATTTATTGGAATATACAAACAAATAAACGAGAATTGCCGAAAATAGCTATATTTGGAGAAGATAACATGGCTCTTTTCTCCAGAAAACTCTAAAAATCAAATGATATATATTGTTCTAACAATATAAAAAAGTACTACTTCTTAGCTCAAAACATCAATCCATAAAAATCGCATTGAATCGAAAACAAATCCCTGCAGCTGCGTTGTTTTACAATAAAATTCAGTTTGGAATCGAAGCAAATGACCAAATCACCCAAATATACCGTAAAAGCAGGGTCACGTAGATACCCTTGCAGATATTTTATAATATTTTGGACTTGGCAGCAATTCAATGCGTGGATTTTATATAAAGAGACTTGTGACGAAATTATAATTAGAAATCAATTTTTATCTCAACCATCCAAAATATTCTCCAGTGAATATAAGTGCTGCAGAAAAGAAGTTTCCTCCCAAAAACAAGAACGAAAAGCAATGGATTATCTTCCAGAAAACTAAAACAAAACTCCTTATAAACTGAAATCTTGTTAAAATCGAGTATGCAACAAAAGAAGAGCGATTAATACCAGAAATGTATGCAACAAATAAGTTTGGGTCACGTGTTCATCTTAGATAACATGTACATGTAAAGTATGTAACTCATAATTATTTCATACATATCAAATGTGCTATACTATAAATGCAAATAGAAACTGATTTAATTTGTTTTATTAATGAATTATTATATTAAATATCGCTTTTATTACATTATATTATTTTATTTACATAAACTTAGTTACATATAATTATGGAAAGGGTTTATCTAAAATAATATGTACTTTTAAAATATGTGCCTCTTAAACATTTGATATGTACCAAAAGTGCTATACTATAAATGCAAATAGAAACTGCTTTTATAATTAATAATTAATGAATTATTATATTAAATGTTGTTGTTTTTAAAAGTACATTCCTTTATTAGATTTAACTAAGTCAAAAATTACAATGAAAGACATGATCAAAAATCCGTCAATTTGACGGCTGCGGTAAAACTAGGTATATATCTAACATCGGTAGTTCTAGTGTTAAAATATGTACATAATTTTGAAAGAATAATCTTTTTTTATCATTTAAAACTAAATGCAGAGAAAAAAACATTAAAATTTTGCCATTTTGCAACAATGTCAGAGTGTTAAAAGAGTGCATTCTTATGTTTGAAAAAACATGTTTTACATTTTTGTTAATTTAGTTTTAAAATTTTAAAGTTAAGTAAATTTTTAAAATTTAGTTAAAATTTTAAAAGTTTAGTGGCAAAGGATTAAACAAAACAATCTGCAACGGTCACGCCAAGTAATTAATGCGGCATGAAGCAGTTTAAACGAACAAGTTTCATAAAACAAGAAATAAGTGTGCTAGCACTGGCGTTGTTTGCTTTTACACTGCTGGTAAAATTAGATTCAAATCTGTTAAATCTTAACGAAAATTCCTTCTACAACTTTTAATAAGTATACGAAAGTATCAATTCCAAAACTTTCTTCAACCTTTATACTGGTTAAAATTCAAATCGTTATTACACATGTTAATACTTCAGTATTTTTATTTTAAAATTAAAACAACTTTGATTTTCAATTAAACATCCTCAATCCTTATACAAATATTATGAGAGACCGCAACAACTGTTTAAAAATACATCACAAAAAAGTCTTTAAAGATATATCAGCCTGATATCAATGCCTACACTGTTAAAAATCTTGTTCTAGTTTGAACCAAAAAAAGTTTGTTTTTTGGTGCTGAATAGCTGCCACCATGACATGGTGAAATCTCGTACCAACATTTGGAGCTTCCTAGTTCAATCTTGTTCCAAGTATTGGAACTATGCTTCAATGGGAGCTCCAAATTTTGGTTCAAGATTTCCCCATCTTACGGTGGCAGATATTGAGCACCAAAAAACAAACTTTTTTGAATCAAACTAGAACAAGATTTTATCAGTGTATGGTATGCACATTTTTATTAAAGTTTTTTGTAAGTAAATTTAACAATCCTAGAAACATTTAAATTTTCTTAAAAGATTCTCTTTTGTGTTTTTTACAAGCAACATCCGGACTGAGGAAGCTGTTTCTGCTTCATTTTATTAATCGGGGTAAGAGCGGATTAATCTAAATCATAAAATTTATAAAATGAAAAGTTTTCGTGATTCTATTGTACATTAGCTACTTGAAAATTGCCGATTTAGCTGAATGTGTATTGCTAAGCACTGTATGAGCAGTCATTTTGCTGTGGAATGATCATTACTATTACAGCGCCAACATGCAGCGGATTGTTAATTTTCTTATTTTCATTAAGAATAATTGTAATTCCCTCTCCAGTGTTGTACTTAAACAGTTGTGGTAAATACATACTTTATAATTTTCCTAATTGAAAAATGTAGGTGTTAAACTTAAAAAAAAAAAAGTATCAGATTCCTGAAAATTTTCGAGATTCGGTTTTCGACGGATTTACAAGTTTTAGGGTCAGAGACCCCGAAAAAGATGTTTTTACAAAATGTCTGTCTGTCAGTCAGTCTGTTTGTCTGTATCTATGTGACAAAAATTTTGTGGGCGCTCTATCTCAGAACATAATGCAAGGAAATTTCACAAAGCTTTAGATTCTGTTACACATTGATACATATTAGATCTGATAAGTTTTTGGTGTATATCGCTCAACAGGTGATGATGCAATGCTGAATTATTTACAATTTCCACAATAGCCATATCTCAAGAACAAATGCATGAATTTCCATAAAATTTTAGATTTAGTTAGTACTTGATATAACAACGTGCCGATTTTGTTTTTCTGAAAATCGCTCAACAGGTGGCATTGCCATGGGGCATAAATCCTGATTATCGTTAGCTCTATCTAAAGAACCAATATCTGAAAATTTCTAAAACTTCAGATTGAGTGAGTCCTTGATATAGACTAGTTTTGTTTATTTTTTGGTGTTAATCGTCCTACAGATGGCGCTGCAATGGTGCATTTTGACGATTTCGCAATAAATATATCTCAATAACTAATGCATGGATTTTCATCAAACTTCAAATTTATTTTGTAAAAAAGGGATCCTGATTAGTTTTTGGTGTACATCACCCAACATGTGGTGCTGTTATGCAGATTTTTTTAAATATTTTGCAATAGCCTTAGCTTAAAAGCTAAAACAAGTATTTTTATTAAACTTCAGATTCAGATATTTGTTGATTGAAGTAGTTGTTGACTAGATTTTGGTTTAAATCACCTAATTGCTGTTGCTGCTATACTGCGTTTTTCATGAAGGATTAACATGCATAATACAGAAGAAAGTTTGGGGATTGAAACATCTGACTAGTTAGTTTTTAGCTTGACAAAATATTTCTGCAGTACATATTCATTTTATATTAGCTGAAAAAATCCTCGCAAAGCTGTAAAACTCAAAATGAGACTAAAAAAAATATTTGTTACATGCCAAATCTATTCAGGAGACCCTGTATTTCGTAACATAGTAAAACTGAAAATAAATAACCAAATATCGAAGAAGTGTCGCCAGGTTGAACAACTGAACAAGAAAAATAAAATCAAAAATATATAAAAGATCTAGCCTTGTCAGCAGTGGGCAATTTATAAAAGCAGAACAATGTATTAGACTGATTACTATACACAACAAATTATTGCAGTAGTGGCAGTGGATTTCGGCTAGTTTGTAGAACTGCATAAATGAAATGCACAGAAATGAAAATGATTGAGTATATGCAGAATGTTTTGGATTGCTGAAAACTTACATTATTCTATTTCTAGTCCACTGTTTTACGTAATTAAATAGAAAAAAAAATTCTTTTCATAATAACTTTTTGTTTTATTTTATTGATAAATGAGCGTTATCATAAAAAACTTTTGCTGTAATTCTTTTAAAACGTTTCGTAAAACATTGCTTAGAAAGTAAAATTTAAATGCCCTGAAAGTTCTGTCTACATCCAATCAAACAATATAAGACGTTTAACCTATAGTTTCTGTACATTCTAATACAAAAGTTTTCGTATTTTATATGCAGTAGTTTAACAGTTGAATATGAGTTCAAAAATTGGAAAGGAAAAGGCACAATTTATAAGATAAAATAAGCGGAAATTATATTAAAGTAGTGAGTTTATTTACCTAATAATTAAAATGATGTTAACACACAATAGAGTATTTTCGATAAAATAAATTAAAATCAGCACCATTACCTTTACCCTTATACTAGTTTTTTCTCTAGATAATAATAATGATAGTAGATGACAATTTGCGTATCATATCAATTAGTTTGTTCTAAGAAGAAATTAGATTAATTGAATCGGAGTAATTCAAGGTAATAAATAAAAGAACTTTAGCATTATTAAAAGGTGAGTAAAACACTTGCATAAGTAATGATTTCCTCTCATTCAATTCTCTAATTAGTGATTTTTTCTGCAATTTATTCTGATATGAATAATGCATATATTTCCTGAATATTCACATTTGTATTTCATTATTCAAATCTAAATGGTATTTATTACAAAAAAATGAACACTTTTAAAAACGGAAAATTACTCAGTGAATTATTTCAAAATGGAAAGTTTTCAAAACTTATTTTAAGCAAATGTTTATTTTTCAGTAAAATAATTAAATAAAATATGACTTCACAAACTATTGATATTTTTGGGAAATAAAAGTTCAATCTTCCTTTAGAATCATTTATGTTTCTTCTTTCTTTTAAACAAATTATGTTTAAAAGTGATACCTTAAAATAATTTCTTTTTTCAGCATAAAATTTCACGGAAAATTCTATTCGAATCCCATTGCTATACCGCTCTTCCATACTGGCTAAATAAATAGATAAGAAGAAAAATTTCCGATATTTGATTTTCGATTATGCATTCCTTTAATAATAATGGAAACCATAAAAATAGCACTTTAGAAACATATCTCAAGACAGGATATATTTACATAAGAATTTTAAAGTTAAACCTAAGTAAATGAAAGAAAGCTATTTTTATAGAGAATAAAATGCTACGAGATTTGCTATATGTTTAGTTATTCTCTGAGTTTTGAGAAAAACGTATTCCTTGTGAATCATTTGAATAGATAACACTTTAATAAATGAAAAGCACAAAACTGACATTAGAAAACAGTAAATTATTCATACTTCATATTACTTTTATATTGTGAATATTTATAATTAAAAACTGAAATTAAGAAACAAATTAATGTACTTATAAAAATTACATTAACCATATATAATTTTATACTGTTTTCACTGTATTTTAGAAAGAATTGAATATGTAAAAAAAATTGATTTCTTGTTTTCGAAGGATTTATACGTTTTAAAAAGTCCTAAACATTATTTGATGTTTTTTCGAAAATATCTGTCTGTGATTCACTATGTCACTCAGTCACTTTTTCTTTCTGCAAATCTGTATGTGGCAAAGATTTTGCGGCTAATCTATCTCAAGAACTAATGCACGCAATTACACCAAACTTTAGATTTTGTTATACCATGGTGTAAATTGGAGAAGACTGGGTTTTTGTGTATATCATCGAACAGGTGACGATTCTATATTTCATTATTCTCGATACATTCAAGAGCTGTATCTCAAGAACTGTTCGATGGATATTCATAAAACATTAGATTTTGTTAATACTTGATACTATTTACTGCTCATAAAAATTTTATTAAATCCAATAGATTTTTTAAATCACAAGATTTTAAAAGATTACTTTTATATAAACATTTTAATAAAAAATTTATTTTACTTAAGAAAGGTGTTATAATAATTAAAAATAAATGACATTGACATGTTTCGTATCCGTCTAATGAGATCCATAATCATAATAAAACTAAAAATTTGAATCTGATATTAAATTTGGACGTACTAACACTGCCTTATCTAGAACATATTTAAATGAGGGAATAAAAATATTATTTAGTGAAAGCAAATTATGTTTCATATCTAATTGTAGTCGTAAATCTCTTATAAGAGAGTCCATTGAAATTTATACGCGTACAAATTTTGTTTGCAATGATACCGTTTCTTTTATTATTCCTAAATTATGGTTAGAATTAATGCATAAATTCCTCGTGAGAGCTTGAATGGGATGAACCATGTTGGAAATTCTTTTAGACCATGGTCTATTTTAATTTAATTTTTTACAATAGAGCGCGGGATTTTTGTTTTTTGTTGTTTATATCTCATTGTCGCGTGTCATTTGTATTCACCGTGAAATGTTTTGAAATTTAATTTTTAGTTTTATTAAGATTATGGATCTTATTAGACGGATCCGAACATGTCAGTGTCATTTATTTTTAATTATTATAACACCTTTCTTAAATAAAATAAAATTTTTATTAAAATATTTACTGCTGATTTTGATGCAAATCGCTCAAGACGTGGTGCTATTATTCTGCATTATTTGCATGATTATCGCAATAGCTCTATCTCAAAAACGAAAGCACAAATTTTCGTCAAGTTTCAGATTCACTTTGTCCTTAATACAGACTAGTGTTGTATAGATTTTAGTGTAAATAACCCTGCAGATGTCGCTGCTATGGTGCATTTTAATGGTTTCTCAATAGCTGTATCTCAAGAACTAATGTATGGATTTTCATCAAACTTGAGAAACAGTACCTGATAAAAATTTATCCTGATTAGTTTTTGGTGTACATCACACAACAGGTGCCACTGATATGCACAATTTTCTAAGATTTTTGCAGTAGCTCTATCTCATAACATAATGCACGAATTTTCATCAAATTGCAGATTCAGTTGGAAGGTGACATAAGTTTTTGGTGACTTGATTTTTAGTGTGAATTACCTAACCTGTTGCGCTGCTATGCTGCATTTTTAAGGAGGTACTAACATATATGATATAGAAGAACGTTTTGGGATTGCCTAATCTGGCTAGTTTATACGTGAATTTATTATTATGCTATTTACTTTTCTCTGTCCTCTCAATTAATAGGCGGCAGTTGCTAGGTTCGAACCAAATCGTGGCCGTCGGTCTAACCGTTTGTAATTTTCGCGGATTTCTTCGAACCTTGCGTAAATACGGGTTAGGTTCCTTTAGAAATACCCCCACGAAGGGCACTCCTTTTCAGAGCCTATATCCCTAGAGTAGATAATCGGCCGACACAAAATGAAAAAACTATTTACTTTTCTTTTACGAGATTAGTTAATCAGATTTCTGTATTTGTAAACGTAAAATAATCTATTATCATTTCTGTTGATATTTATTGGAGATAACTTACTCTAATACCACAATTTTTTTTTTAAATAAAGATGTACCATCTATGCTAACAACTTGGCCATTAACATGTGTATAACAAAGTATATTTGTAAAGAAAATAATGTGTTCGAATCTAAAACTTCGTAAATGAAATTTTTTATTGTTTTTTCATGTTAATTATATCCTGACAACGCTTTGAAAGCACACATTTTACTTATTACTGAACAGGCACTATCTGAAAGAGAGGTAGATTTTATTAATTGACACTGGTTTTTACTGGTAATTAAAATGTCCTAGTTTCAATAAAATTAAAGTCTCTGGGGCAAAATATTTTGCACATAATTAATTGAAGCTATATTCTGAAAAATAAGCTACTTTAAGAAAATCGATCATGATGCTCGACTATTTTTCAAACAATAATTTTAGATGATAAATAATTCAGTATTCAATAATTCAAATCTAATAGTTTTGGTTATAGATATTATTAAAAAACTTCAGTAATTAGTACCTCGAAACTTTTATTTTGTTATTTTGTAGGGTCTTAACCCTAAAATACCTGATTTTTCAAAAATCAATTAAATGTTTTACAAACTTCAATTTTGAAAAAAATCGTGAGAAAAGTTATTTAAAAAATATTTTGTTTTAAGTATTGTTTATATTTTAAAAATAAATAAATAAATAAATTGTTTCTAATCTACAACGTAGAATTTTCATTTTTTTTTTTTTTTTTTTTTTTTTTTTTTTTTTTTTTGTACAAATTCTACATAAAATTAGACGCAAATGGATTTTAAGGAACAAATTCAATTAGCTCGCAGCAGAAAATAAAATGTATCGCAAACTTAAAAAAAAATATCAACCATTGAAAAAAGAAACTTATTTATATTATTAAATGCTTGTTTTGCTTGTATCTGACATTTGTGTATTACAAGACACAGGGATGTTAAGTGCATTGTCTTAATTGAAGCAATGTCACTTTCTTAACTAATGTAATGATTTTTTTTGTGTATTATGCCATTTTCTATCAGCGGTTTCCAACCTGGGATACGCTTACCTTTAGGCATACGTGGCGCATCTGCTGGTAGTACGTGAAAACATTATGGGTATTTGGGGAAATAATAAAAATAATTAGTAAGACCACATAAATGTTAGAAATGACAGTGTAATTTGTATCAATTTATTGTACGGTTGTAATAAGAATATAGCCAATGAAAAAAGCATGATGGCATTATCTAATGGCATTCTCTAATTGGGAAAGAGTCGTGTTGCATGTGTTATAAAAAATGGTGCTGCTTTGAAGTGAAAATCCTAAGATAAGGATACGTAACAGAAAAAAAAGGTTGGAAAGCGAAAAAAAGAAAAAATATGTTGGGAAGCGTTGCTTAAGACTAGCGCTGGGATAAATTTTTAAGAGTTGGAATTATCCATCTCAGCATAAGAATGTGTATAGAGTGACTTACAATAATTTTAAACATAAAAAAATAGATAAAAAATTATGCAATTATGTTATCACAATGAAACTAATAGGGAAAGTTACCATACGAATTGAGTATTTTCAACTGAGCAAAAAAAATAACCAGGATGGGAATCGAACCCAAATCCTTGGCGTATAAAGCCAATTCACTACCTTTTAAGCTAACTCGGCAGACAACCGGCTCTCTCAGATTACCTTGTTGGCAGTAACATCTGGTATGTCAAGTAGAGAACTCAGCAGAATAAACCGCAGGTAAAGTAATGCCATATAAACGATGGATACGAAGGTAAACTCTTATTTTAACACAATTTATTTTATTGGTAAAGTTTAAGTACTGGCGAACATTTTTTGCAATGGAATTCCTTCACTAGCGATTTATTCTATTGAGCTATTTAAACGACGGACCCTAAGTAATTACCAATAAGGTTATCTGAGCGAAAAATGCACTTATGGAATTCTTTTACCAGCGGTTTATTCTGTTGAGTTGTCTAAATGACAGACCAGATGCTATTACCAAGAAAGTTATCTGAGCAAAAAATGCTTCCATGTTGACGGCCAACTTAGCTTAAACGGTAAAGTTTTCACCTTGTATGCCAAGGATCTGAGTTCGAATACGGGCACTGCCCATGCTTCGCTCAGTTGGAAATATTCCATTCGTAAAAACATTTAATTTCAAATCAAAAGCAATAAAAGTTTCTGAAGACAATACAGCAAGTAAATTAAGCATCAATGAAAATCATAAGAATCTGGCATCCTAAAAATTCTATAAAAATTAAAGTATGAGGACAGATACCATTAAAATAAATATTTATTTAAAATACATAGTTTCAAATTTATTTAGTTCAAAAAACCATTTATTTATTTATTTTTTAATAATTTTTTTTTTTAATTTTACTTAAGAAAGGTGTTTTAATAAAATAAAATACATTGACATGTTTCGGAACCGTCAAATAAGTTCCATAATCATAATATAAATACAATCAGATTGTATTTATATTATGATTATGGAACTTATTTGATGGTTCCGAAACATATCAATATATTTTATTTTATTAAAACACCTTTCTTAAGTAAAATTAAAATTTTTATTAAAATGTTTATATAAAAGATGAATAAAATCTGATGATTTAAATAATCAATTGGATTTTATTAACTTTTTATCATAGTTATTTATTTTTATTATTATTTTTTTACGAAATAGAGTATTTTCTATTTTTAAGCGATGCTGTGATACATACTACCAACTAAAGAGTGCAAACAGCTCCAGTATTGGTACCAAACTTAAACATTATTATTTTACTTAAAACTTGGAAGATTTATAATAGACAGAAATATTACATTCCAATAAATTACATTAGAATGCTTAAGTACCCAACACAATACCATTTATTTCTTTTGATGTTTATTTTAACTTGAATCGGGTAAACTGGAAAATTCAACAAATTTATTTCCAATGCCATTATTCCATCTGAAGAAATAATAGTTTGAAATGTAAAATAATATTTTTGAGGCTTTTAAACATTTAGTTTCTTTTAACAACTTCATCCCACAGCCAATGTAAATAAACGTCGGTGATTGGACTTCTTGACTAAACATACACATTTAGGGAATAATTAAAAAAATAGGTAATTTAGAGCTATAAAAATCACCTAATAAAGTTTTCTACTGATGTTTTAAAGAAAGATGTTTCGTAACCAAAATTAAATTTCTGGAAAATGTTGATGATCAATTTTTAGTAAATTTTCTTGATTTATATTCTTCATTATAAAGGATATATCTAAAAACTTAAAACGTGCTTAAATATTTTGACTATTAGAGATACGTATACTATATAGGTTACAAAAATGTTTAAAATTGTAGGCGATAAGACAATGGTTGAGGATTACGAAAAGTTTCAATTTTTAAATTTTCTTACGGTTCGTCTAAAAAGGTTATACAGTAATAAAACATTTTCTTTGACTGCTAAAAGATCAATAACGAAACTGTTTAAGTGCATATTTAAAATGAAAGAAAAGTTATGCGTAAATGTAGATTAAACGATAGAAGAAGAATTTCTAGAGGATTCATATGTATTGTTAGAATATAAGTCAATGATGTAATTGTAGAGAGAGAACAAATAAAAGACAACACATATCGTCACCTGAGAATAATAAGGTTCTAACTGAAATTTTGAAAAAAAAATGACTTTTTGCCATAGGAATGTTCTATTTGTATCAACGAATGCCTTTCTGCATTAAAATTTCGATATATATAATTTACTTTCGCTTGCAAAAGTGTATAATATAGTTCCATCAGAAATTGTTGAAAGCAGTCAGAATAACAGAGTTCTATGTGCAAAGTAATCGCATACAGCATATAAGACATTATATTATTGTTTTATTTTACTATATATATTGAAAACCTGTTATCTTTTATTTCTTGTATGAAATAATATATTATTTCGATAACTAAATCGTTTTTCGGTAAAATATAGAGAAATTTTTTTCTCAGTAAACATCCTTTTAAATATGTTTTTAGTACGTCGATATGCAAAATGAATTGTGTTTATTTTTATTAATGGACCTGATCTAAGCAAGGATGGAGGACTAATCCTAATTCATTTAGATTTATATTCTTTTGGAAGAATGGATGACAGTTAAGATGAAGCACCAGCTCTAGATATTCTTGATGCTAAAACAATTTAAAAAAATCAGTAAAAGTAATTTCTACAAATCCAACTGATAGCTGGACTATGGGTTTTTCGTAAGTTAAAAGTGCCTTTATGTAGTTATGTACATCCTACTGGCAATAACTTGTCTCTAGTTGCGAACAAAATACCTGAGGCAAATTTTCAAGCAGAATAGTCTCAAATGATATCAAGAATAAAATAAAAGCTTATATTCAAAGTTTTCCCAAGACTGAGTCACACTACAACACAGCAAGCCCCAAAAACATATTTAGAATCAGGATTTAACTTATAGAAAATGTATGACTTGTACTTTCAGAAATGCAGAGAAAGCAATGTAGAGCCTGTGAACCTTTCATCTTATAGGTACATATTTAATATGCAGTTCAACATAGAATTCAACAAACCTAATAAAGATAAGTGTGATCACTGTGAGGAGTATAAACATGCAAAAACTCAAGGAGAAGTTAATAATGACATGCAATTTAAATATCACCAGCACAAAAAAAGAAGTTGAATCCACCAGAACTCTCAGAAATGATGACAGAAATCCCCCTGATAAGTCACTCATTTGCTTTGTATTACAAAAGTTATAACATATCCCAAAGTGATGTCAGCAACTTTTTCTATAAAGAAAAATTAACTTGTATAACATATGCACAGGCAACATGGAAAAAGGAAAAGAAAGCATATTGTTGCTTTTGGATAAACGACATGTCAGGTAGAGATGGGAATGACATAAGCTCATTTGTATCAACGACTGTCCGGAAGATACTGACAGATTTTCTACATGCTGATAGTTTAATTTGATATTGTGATAGTTGTTTTCCTCAGAATAGAATCCAACTTATATCTTATGCAATTGTAGTAGTTATACAATCTCAACCACATATTATGGACATTACTCTACGATATTGTACACCTGGAAATTCATGTGTGCAAGAAGTGGATAATATTCCGAGCCAAATAGAATGAGCAATGAATGTACATTTTTCGCCATTTTCATTTATACGTCTGTTTCTGAGAGTAAATCGCAGTAATCCATTTACAACCCTGAGAATGAAATCAGAACAGTTCTTAGATTTCCATTCGTGTAGCAAAAAAATTGCCTATAATCTTGTCCCCTAGAACAGGGTGATACAATTATGATTCGCGCAACCTCTTTATAATATTGAGTTTAAGACAAGCAGCTAATGTGACCAGAATTTCATAGCGGTGAATTTGCAAAAAAGCCCCTCCAAATGATGAGGAGTCTCAACATCATTTACAGAAATGACCAAATCCTAAAATATCACAGAGAAAGAAGCATTGGATTAACAAAGATAAAATAAAAGACCTGCAGATCATGCTAAAGTAGTTTCCGAAAGATGAAAGTTTCTATTTTCAAAATATGTTTAAGAGAAGTTAGCCTAACTGTAATATAAAATAAATCATGGTTTATGGAACATTCCAAAATTTCGACTAACAAAAGATTATCAAACTTATTTTGTTGTTTTAAAAAGACTAAGAATTTTTTTCCTTAGAGATATAGTCTTTTCTTTTTATCAAGAGTATACCTGACTGTAATACGAAAAATTTCATTCATAATTAATTTCAATTTCATTTATCAATATAATCACAAATTTTAGTATTAATTTTCCTACTACCACTCTGTAATAGCATGCTGAAAAGGAAAACTGTTGGGTTCCTATTTAATAAAATTAAATATTTAAGCTTTTTTATGTTCAGTTAAATATTATATTTAACTTACGCATATTCATTAGTTTTGAGAAGATGGTTTAATTAGTATGAATAAGTGAAAGCGGCAATTTACTGTTATTGTGCTACAATATAGATAGTAATAAATATTTTACTGTCCACTGAAGTTTTTTCGAAATAATCAACGAAATTTCAATTTGTTAAACTATAAAATATTACACAAATTAATAAAAATATCATTTTTTTCATGATAGAACCATGTTATTCTAAGTATAACACGACGTTTGAGAATAATATAGTTCTACCAATTTTTTAAATGTAAAAAAAAAAAATCCATGAAAATGTTTTTAAAAACTTTGATTTTGTAGAATTACTGTCTATACCTACATATGAACCTATTAACGCCAAAAGTTTTTTGCAAACTTTAATCGCTGCGCGTACACAGCATGCTGATTTTCAGTCTTCAAACTCGAAATTGATTTTTGGCCAGATAGAACCATATTATTCTCAGGTGACGTTATGGCGACGACATTAAATAATAGATAATTGAAAAAGAATTCAAATATGAAGGATATAAGAATACGCTTATAAATTTCATAAAGTTATAATTTATAAATTTTCATCCGATCCTCTAAACGAAATATTTTGATAAAAAAATATTTTTACAGAAACAAGATCTAAAAGGAAACTGTTTGAATGTACATTTAAAATTTTAAAAGTTATGCGTAATTGTTGATTGGTCCATGTGGCTGAAGAATTCGTACGTAAAATTAGAAAACTAATCAGTAATGTAATTAAAGAAAGATAATGAATAGACTACAATATATATGGAGATGATTTTAACAAAGATAATTGAATCTTGCAATAATAATAATGACTCAAGACATTAAAATATTTATAGAAAATTTTAAGAACAACAGTGATATGCATTGTAGTTAAAAGAAAACACTTTGAGAATTATTTTTCAACAGATGTTTTTTAGTATATATCTTGCATTTCAAACTGCATTTTAACATTAAATTATCTTAATTTGTCGGAAATTTTTTTTAATGCATTTGTAGTGCAAATTGTTTATATTTGGTAACATATTTCATTTTATTTTATTGTAAAAGGGAAGTTTTTTAAATTTTACTTTCAAAACAGATTTTTAATGTGCACTTTTATTTATAAGGTATTCGATAATTAAATTAAATATACGCTTGATAGGAAAGAAAATCCATTATGCATGTGATACTAATTCTTTCGGGTCTGGTGTATTATTAATAGTAGGGGGATCTGGGGCATATTGATACAGTTTTTTTCTAAGAATTTTTTCGGTGTAGTAAGTGTGTACGTACTGTAAGTACTTGTGTAGTAAGTTATAAAAATGTACAATCGTTGTTTTATATATTATTTTTCCATGTGATTAAAAAAATAATAAAAAAAGTCATTTGTATCAATGTGCTTCACTCCGGGGCAGATTGATACACCTCATGGGGCACTTTAATACGCCTAGAAAAAATGAAGACAAAATTATACCAATGCATATTTTTCATAAAAAAATAGTTAGCAAACCATTTCATATTTATATATAGAAATTAAAATCATCCACAATTTATTTGTAAACAATATTAAAGCAATCAAAATGAAATGTATAATGATCTGATGTTCCGACTATTCCTTGTCTGATTTTTGGCTGTGGTAACTTTGTCATATCTGGCATTTCAACCCAGCATTATCTTCTTTCTTAGGAAAGATGAAAAAATTGATAGGTTTTCTGTTTATAAATCGGTTTATAAACAGAAAATAAAAAACAATTATGTTAAAAATTCTTTTTCTAATATAATTATTCTGTGCTGTTCTGCAGCTTGTTTCTCTTACTTAACATTTCTCATGTCGAAAATACTTTTTTTCGGGACAATCGATATAAATTGGAGATTTTCCAGACTGCCATTCTTTTCTTTTGTTAATTCTACTAGCACTAGGTGTTTGATAAGTTTGTACGCTTCTCTTTGCAAAAATACTATAAAATGTTCTAATATAATGAAGTTAGAGCTATTTCACTTTAATAAAAACTAATATTAGAAATTTTTTTGCGAAAAATGTTTGGATTCAATTGTGTATGGTAAAAAAATAGTAAAATGTAATGAAAAAATGAACTAGAAAAGGATTTTCAATGTACCTTATAGAGCCATTTTAAATAAAATGAGTCTCAAATCCAAAACTTCATAATTTATCTAATAATAAAGAAAGAGAAACTGATAAAGGGTAGCTTTACTTGCCCGGAAGAGTATTCTAATCGATTTTTTTTCAGTTTAATCTTTAAAAAGAGCATTAAACAAACTATTCGAAATTGGCACAAATTGAATTTTATATAAAAGAAAACACTGGAACCGTTGTACAATACCATTTCAATTATACAACTCAAATTTACTTTTGAGCTACAAAAGCAATAAATCACCCGTCCCATTTCATCAAACTACTGAATCATTCCAAGACTTTCTGTATGTAGTTGAGTGCACTAGCATCACCTTTTGGATCTATTGCGAAACTTCCGTTAATGACCCTGTGGGCAGTAGAGGGGGTGTATCAATGTGCCTCATATATCAATGTATCCCAGTTCCCCCTACATGTCTTTTAATGGGGTTTTATTTTGTTTTAACAAATATATTTTTTTACTAGTTACATGTAGTAATGTTATGCTATGTCTATGCATTTATTATATAACTTTTTTATCTTTAGGTATTCAGTAAAAATAATAAATATTATTATTTGCTCGATTCTGTTAGCGCCGTTTGCAATTCTTTTATTTTAAACATAGATTATGTTCTTTAAATTTAAAATAAAAATTACCTTCCTGAAAGAATTTTGTGTAATAAAGCACAAAAAGTATTATACAGTTGTAAAATAAATTAAATCTTATTTTAATACAATATTTTCTAAACATCTCCAAAAATTTTCCGTACGCTATTGTCATATGAATATGTATTGAATAAATCGCAAAACAACAACACTCGTTTTTTTCAGACAATGAAATATTTTTTTAACACTGATTAATCTTTTTGGATAAATAGTGTTAATGTTATTAACCTCAAAGTAAGTTTTTCTAAAAACTTTTTTAAAAAATGGCACCCGAAACGGTTAAAATAAACTAGTCTGAGAAAAGAATATCTTTTGCTCTGCGATAATGGTAAAAAATAAAATAATCTTTAAAAAAATAATAAATATAATCAGACAAAAATAGAATTTGACAAAATTGGAATAGGCATTTTTACTTACATCCATTAAATACTTCAATTTTACAACATTTTTCCTTTTTTCTTCCCACGTTTCTGTTCCACACCATTTCTAAATATATGCCTTATAAAAAATATAACACGTCACTCAATAAATTGAATAAAGATTCTATTTCTTTTCAATTTATGTAAAAATAAATAGAAAAATTCTAAATTTAATTAATCGATTTTTTTTTTCAGTTTAATCTTTCAAAAAGAGCATTAAACAAACTATTCGAATTGACACAAATTGAAATTTATATAAAAGAAATGAACCGAGAAATCTTAGTTAAAGTACTAAAATAGTTTTACTAATGACATTAAAAGATGAGATAAAATTTTAATTATCATTTTTATAAATGACTGAAAATGACATGAAATTAAATGTAAAAAAGTAGGAATTGTTATTTTAAAACCTAATAAATTTAATCAATTAAACCGTTAATTAATGGCTCTTTTTTAATGAATTTATCGCTTAAATAAATTATATTTCTGATCTTTAATTTTAAAAATTCCATCATTGTTTTATATTAAGGAAAATCACACAGAAGGATTTCCCTTCATATTTTCATTTCTAATATATTTAATTTTTATAAATATTTTTTCAATATTTATATTTAATGAGCTATGTAAAAGATATTTTATTCTAATTCCCCAAAAAATCGTGCGTTTAAAAGCATTTTTTTCTTACTTTTTTCACAAAACAATAAACGGTATCAGTTTGGTTTCTTAGATAAAATTATAATTGCATGCCTACGGTGGTGAACTAAAAATGTAAAATGTAATTGTAAAATGTAAAAATACACTATTAGAATAACACCAAAAACGTTTAAAAAATATATAGGTTTGTAAATAAGGATGTTTTTTCAATACATTCTATCAGGGTTCGTATGCTATAGTGAATTTGTTACGAGTGATATGAGTATTTCTTTATATGAAAATAATTGTAGGCTAAACGAACGAAATTTCGCCTTATTTAAAAGAAAATTTTTCATCTCAAAATACTGGTGCTGAAGAATTTCCTGGTCAGAAAATTCCAGAAGTAGTACGATTCCAGCCATATGCGTAATACTAAATTCACAAACAAAGGTACTATCATTTTTTAAAATTAATAAAATAAAATTTCTAATGCTAGAGTTTGTAAATTATAAATATGATAAACCAGTACAGTAGTGACGATATATGGATCCCATAACAACATAACTTAGCAAGTCTACACCTGATAAATGCAATTATTTTTCTATTATGACCTCAATAAATCTATACGGGGGCGTGATCGGGTTAAGATAGATTTTTAACAACTACAGATCTGATTATCAATATGGCTTCAACGTTCATTCTGATAATTCAACTTCACACCAGAAAAAATAATATTTTTTTTGATTTATTTAATTAGAATTATTTAACAATCGTGTAAAGTTACAATTCATCTTTCAAGACTTCCAAATCTAGAATTCCTTAAAGAAAAGGGAGATATACTATTAAATATATTTTTAAAGAGGAACAATCCTATTTCGTAAAACTGTACAATTATAAAACGTGAATGTGTTGTACACATAAAAATAGTCTCAATTATATAGCGCATTATTTTAAATTAAATCGTACTAATTACTGTCTAATAAAAAATACTTTTAATTTATTCAAAACAAGTTGTTTATCTAAATAATGGGATAACTTGTGAATTACTAAAATATTATATATTGTAAATAACACATAATCAAGATAAACACTGGATTTGAAAATTTAAAAAAAAAGTTTATGAGTCTAAAGTATGTCCACACGTTAAAGTATCTGAGATTTTTATTTTATGTTAATGTTTATTTTATGGTTTATATGTGCTTAGAATAAAATATCTAGAAATTTAGTTTTATAGTATAAAAAAGTAGTTAAATTACAGCTAAATGCGATTATATTTTTTTATATTTTTAACGTACAGATGGGTTAACATTTTCTTTGAGAATAAATTTTAAGAAATGAAGGAATCAGTTTTATTTATACGTATCTCAGTGATATGGTCATTACGAGTTTTCTTTATATGTAAAGCTTTCATACGTTATCTTGTCTCTATTTATACTCATTAACTACCTTTATTAATGTTTTTTTTTTTTATTCTTCATGAGTATAGAGGTGCTATTTCGGTACCATTATTGTTTTTTTTTTTTTCAATAAAATATGTGCAAATCGTTATATATTTTTGAAACATACGTTTGAAAATAACTTTTGGTATAAAAATATTTCAGGTAAAAACATAATTTTATAAAAATAAATTAAAAAAATATTTCAACCATATTTATAAATATGCACTTTTTAGGTAATTGCTGTTATATCTATGTATAACATTGAAACCTCGTTTTTTGAAAATTAACGTGCATTATTTTCCTAATAAGTTATATTACTTATTTTAGAGAAACGCACAATGTAGTTTTTGTAACAATGCATTTAAAAATGATGCAAGGTAATTGTTTTTAAAAATGTGTACACTACACGAAACATCCATTTAATATAAAAAAAAGGGAATTTAATATGAAGTGAACTTTAAAAGATAATGCTTTTAAAAATAATTTCGTTTCGAATGTTTCTTGCCTTATGAATCAACATGCTACCTTTGAAACAATTTTCAGAAAAAAAAATTACTTAGTTGTTCAGAAGCAATTGAAAAATAAAATTCGAAGTCCAATTAGTTTTTTTTTCAGAGAAATGAACGTTGTATTTCAAGTATTTTATTTAAAATGCTAAAAGTGGTTTCATTTTAAATAAGAGAAGAATTCAGATTGTTTGTTTGTAACAAGCTTTTTAAAGAAGCATCTGAAAGCAAGCAAAGTTTCGGGAAGTGCGTGTCAAGGAATTTAGGATTTTTTGGAGGAAAATTTTTATATAGTAGTTTGAATATGTTTTTTCATTTATTTGTTTAATCAATAATGATCGCAATCGTTTAAAATACAGAACAAAAACAATCCAAATATTCACCATAAACTGTCTACATTAAATATAAACCCTAAAATATTAATATAAACAAATTTCCGCATTTCGCTTTGGTTAATAGTTAATAAAGAACATTAAAGATTAAAATCGAATAAATAAATATAGTTTCTAAGCTGCAATACATTTTTTTTCAATTTGATGCATCAATTTCAGTATTATTATTCAGCATTTTTTATATTATTAGACTATTTACATTATTCGACTATTTATAAATCAACATTTTTTAATGTTTGTCATTTTTCTATATTTGTCATTTTTTATAGATGTATCAATGCTATGTTTTTTAAAAACATAACAGCCTAATGGCAAATACAACCACAGAATCTAAAAAATATTAAACAATTGCTTTTTTAAAAAAAAATTTTTGGATACGAGTTATTTGCTGTATACTGAAATTTAGATTTATTTTTTTATTATAAACAGATAATTCCACCTTTATAAAATTATGTCACGTTACGTACACAAAATGTCAGTGCACTAAAATACAGGAGTTTAACCTTCTAGCGAGCTGTGAGAGATCCGCTAGATATAATTCCGTTTTATATGTTTAAACCTGAGAGCACTTCGATTACCGGATCTTGGTTATTTTTCGCTCTCCATTTGACCTACTTGCAGTTACATTTTACAATAGCATATCAAGGAAATATGTGCGAGTTTTCACGTTGGTATGGTGAGCGAGCCTGCTGGAAGTTGAAATTTACTTTCTTAATGTATTATAGACTGGTAGAGGCACCACATCAAATTCACAGCTAAAATTCCAGAATAAGTTAAAATTCCATTCGCATATTTAAACGCAGTTAGTCTGACAAGTAATATCTTGATATGAAACACCTGAAAACCCGATTTTATAGCGTCTTTATAAGTTATTTGTGTTTTTCTTGCTCCAATCTATTGATGTTTTCATACCTCTTGATGCAGGTAAACTCTGTGATACACCTAGCCAACCTTAAATTCAGGTTTTAAGGATTTTTTCATCAAGATATGACTTTTCAGACTAATTGTGTTTCAATAATGATCATTAACTGTTATATTTAATGTGTACACTATACAATATAATCCCTAGAAGAAAACTCAGTATCTTTTCAGAACAGATGTGCCAATGCTATGTTTTTTCAGAAGTACAATCCTAAAGATAAATACGAGCACAGATATTTCAAAAGGTGAAAAATATCCGATAATACCTTTTTTTCTGGAAATCCGCTTTGAATAATGCTTTCACATACTGTGATAGAAAATGGATTTTTGAAAAAGAGTAGAATTTTGAATAATCATATTTTCCTTAAAGGTTTATGCAAATTTGAGTGTAATTTTAAATGTTATGTAAAAATTTAAAAAAATAAAGAAAATATTAGATGTAAACTTAAGAGCATATATATATATATATATATATACATATATATACATTTATATACTGTATTAATTTTCTTTAAATAATATTCCATACATATTTACTTAAAAATTTATTTATAAAACTATTTATTAATCTTTATATAAAAGATATGAATTCCTATTTATTCCAATACGCTTAAATCTAAAGCATGCCTCTAATTAATTATATTCTTAAATATATGCCTATAACAACTCAGCTTTTATTTTTATTTTTTTCATTTTGGACTAAAATTTTCTATCAATTTTCAATTAAAGATATTAAATAAAATTATTTCAAACATTAAAGAAAAAATATGGTTAAGCAAAGAGCATGAAACACAACCATAAAAATGTAGCAAAACTGAACCGTTTAAACAGTTAAAATATGTCTAATTCAATCATATAGAAACGCATAGCAATCAACTATCAAAAAATCAAATATCAGCTGTTTTCACAATCAGAAAATTATACTAATTCTTCGAGAAGCATGATCCAATTTCTTTGAACAGTATGTATATGTTATATAGAATTATATCTAATTACTGCATGCGCGCGAAATGTTAGTTCAGTTAAGATGAAAATTCCCTTTCAGCAATTTCCGCTAGTATTGAAAAAGGTACATGCATTCTTTTGTGCAACATTGTATGGGATTTATTTACAGCGAGTAAAATTCGAAGAAATAACTGCTAAATTTAAAACTATATGCCGAAATTGGAAACGTAGTTCTAGCAGTTATTACTCAAACACACTACTTATCCGATTCATGTCGAGTGTTCTTGTAGATAAGCGACAAATGCTGGATATTCTACTTTATTGTAATCCTCTTAAAATGAAATTCTTTGATTTATGACATTTTTAATGCATTTGAAATAGCATAATGTCATTTAAATACTTTTCAAACGATTTTTTTTTAAATATATAGTTTATGGTGGCAAAATATGAAATAAAAGCCACCTATTATGTGCTAGGCCGAGATCGCAGTACTATATTGTGAAGAACACCACGTCGATCTTTATATTTTTTTTCTGGAATCAAACAATGAAGACATTTTCATCAAGGAAAAATCAGTTCTCAGAGATATTCTTGATTATTTCTTTATTTTTCAAAACACAAGAAACTGAACAGCTATAAACATCGAGAACGCAGCACGCTAACATAAAATGCCTTCGAACATTATATAGAACATTAGTCATCTTTGACAACAGCGAGCGTGCGGGTTTACTTTACCATGACAAAACGTAATTTCACTAAATTTTCACATTAGAATGCAGCACGCTAACATAAATGCTCTCGAACACAATAAAAAAATGTTTGTCATTTTGACGACCGCGAGCGTGTATGTTCACTTCACCAAGACAAAACGTAAAACTAAATTTTCACATTTCACAAAACGCCAAGAGAAAGTCTTTTGGCATACAATAGATTCCCAATCCGATCTATAAAGTACAGGTAAAAGAACCGCTACATAATAAGCAATGGAGGAAATGAGTGTTGTCAAGAATACAGCATTTATCGCCCGTGGCGAAAAACGCGCAACGCACAGCAACCCTAAACGAAATTACACGATCGGTAAGAAAATTTAAGTTCTTTATACAAGACAAAATGAAATGATTTGGAAATAAAAATAGCAGTTATTTAAAACAGAAAAATAATTTAATTCGTTTGATATTTAATCAACTGGAGAACAAGAAAGAAAAATTTAGAAATGGAATGATAATTTAAAAAAATATATTATTTGTTTTAAGTTTATTATTATTATTTTATATGCACTTGTACACACAATAAAAACACACAATAAAAATACCTATTAAAAATGCTTTTCTTTTAAAATTAAATTTTAAAAGAGGGGGGGGGAACTAACATTAGAAAAATTAATAAAAATATATATAATAGAATATGTGTTACATCACACCGTTTGTACAATGAAATTCTTTTGTATGCCCCTGTGAATAAACTGTTCATCCTACATAGTTCATGTTCAATACCAAAGATGCTTAGGTGACCAATAAGATTTATCAGTTGCTGGAAAATCGGAGGACATTTATGAGATTTAGACCGGGGACTGACGATTAGAGAAATCAAATGCATAAACACTTTTCGACTTTGTTGAAAAGCATTAAAACTATAAAAATGATTGAAACAGCTACAATTTTTGTAAAGAGTAATGCTTATCTGCAATTTTTCCTGGTATGAATGATAAATATATTTCTTGAATAATTACATTTATATTTTAACTTATTTCATTATTATATACATTATATTATCTAAATGATACGATCTACAAAGACTTTTTAAAAAGAGGAAAATTATATGGTACTTATAGGGTAATTATGCAGTACGGTAATTATGGTAAAAATAAAAAATAAAAATTAATTGGTTGTGCATGAATATTATAATTTGTTTTATCAGCAATTTAAAGTAAATTTAAATTTCTATTCAAAAGTATATATTTTTGGAAAATAAAACATAAATACATATATATCTTTAAAATAATTTATTTCTTTTTATTTTTTTAAGTTTGAAAGCAATAATTTAAAATATTTTCGTTTTTCCGTTTAAAATTTCACAGAACATGCTATTCGAATACGATTGCTACCGTTCTTCCATATTGACTAAACAAGTGATAAAGAAGGAATTTTTCCGATATTTGATTTTCGATAATACATTCTTCCAGAATAATGGAGCCAATAAAAATAGCATTTTAGAAACCTATCTCAAGACAGGAAATCCTTATATAAGAATTTCAAAGTTAAACCTGTGAAAAGACAGTTTTATAAAGAATGAAATGGCATAAATTTCACTGTATATTCTGTTATTCTGTTAAGTTTTTGGAATAAATATTCTTTACAACTTAACTGAATGTGTAACGCATTAAATCAAAATTTCAAAATAAAAAGCTATTGTGACATAATTCTAAATCATTTTATCGTAATTTTTAGCTTATTTTAAGAGCATTTTTAATTAAAACCTAAAAATAAGAAAAAAAAAAATGTTTACTTAAAAGTAAAATGTAATAATTATCTGGTATTTTTAGGATTTGCATTGTTGATTTCATTGTAATTTAATATATTTTTCAGGTAGTTAGTGAGTTTTTTGTAGTTGTATGTGTAGAACAATTAACTTTGTTTTTGTTTATATTTCTTTTAAGTACGGGGTGATGAGAAAAAAAAACGTAATGACGACTAGAAGTGAAGTCACGATTGAAGATTTTGTTTTTACTCAATTCTCAGTTTTTTTTAAATTTATTTATTGATCTTTATTCTGATTATATATTTTTAAATAGATGGTAAACAAAGGGAATGCGATTTTGGAAAATTATTGCCATGGAAAACGTGTATGTAAGATTACTCGATTACTTAAAGTTCCTCATCCAACCGTTTTCAGTGCAATTAAAAGATTTAAGAGTTTAGCCTTCAAGGAGAACGACCATGAAGAGGCAGGGAAAGAACTGTAAACATCTCCTGAAACCGACAATTGATTAAAAATTATGAATATTACGAAATCCTGGAGTATCTCTATATAAAAATAGCGAAACCCTTGGCCGGGAACCGACTTAATGCCAAAAAGGATCTGAACTTCATACTTATAAGCTCAAAAAGCACAATTTTTTGCTGAAGAAAACAAACGAGTACGGCTTGAAAGAAGCAAGACGCTGTTTAAGGGAAGTACAACTCCACGTAGGAAGATAATCCTGGTTTTTGACTAAAAGCTTTTTGTCGGTAGAGAAATCGTACCACAATTAAAAGGATCGCATTTCATCAACAACTTTTCCAGGGAAATGGTACATGGTTCATCATCGACAAAATCCGAAATCTGTCATTGTGTGGGAAGAAATTTGCGCAACAGGGAAAACACATCTCATTTTCATCGATTTTGCAATCAAACCGAATACAAATGTGTACCATAAAGAGATTCTTGAAAATGTGGTACTTCTCTTCTCGAAAAACACTTCGGGAACGATATTTGGACTTTTCAACAGGATTCCACGTTTTCTCATCGACCGAAATCCACAGGGGAGTGGCGTTAGATTAATTGTCCAGGCTTCATCTCGGCTCAACAATTGCCTCCTTACTGTTGTGACCTTAATCACTTGGATTACAGTTTGTGGTCGATTTTAGAGGCTAGAGGTTTTCCAAAACCTCACAAAAGTTGGGAATTCCTGAAGCGTTTATCGCTTCGGGAAATGAATGTGATCATTCTGGCAGAGTTGCGGTCAGTTGCTGAAAATTTCACCAAATATTCGAGTTTCTGCATCAAAGCAAAAGTAGATTACTGGGAAATATGAAGAGTTACATAGTTTATTTTACTAATACAATGTTGATACAAAATCCAACTTTTGTTTGCGCAAAAGTATGTATTATTTCTTTAACTGAGTCAAATTAAAATGTTACGTTATTTCTGGTCACTCTGTAATGTCAAATAATCATTTTCGTTTCCGTTCATATTTGATTTATAAACGTGTGAGAATATAAGAGAATTTTTCTTTCAAAATAAATCAAATTCTACATATACAACAATTTACTCTTCAATATATAAATAACAATTTGTATTTAAGTTAAAAAGAGCGGATTGAATCTTAAAGTTAGTAAATGAAAGTATACATTTTTTCTCACGTTATCTACATTCTGACAAATCTTTATAAGTAAAATATTCGCTTATCACTCAAAAGACGCCATCGTAATCAAAGGCAAATTTAAAATAAAAGTGAGTTATTAAATATTAAACATTCTTTGAGTTATTAAATAACACCAGCTTTATTAAAATTAATCTGTCAGATAAAACGTATTGCACATAGCTAGTTAAAGCTATATTCGTAATAAATAAGCTATTTTAAAGTAACCAATATTAATGGTTTTACAGTAAGAATCCTACTTCGGCGCATCTGATTACGGTTGTGGCTTTGCCCCCTTGGTTCAAATATCTCCTGGATTATCGGACACAGCAAACATTCCGCAGGGAAGGGGGTACAGTATCAAGCTGGAGCATGGATTGTAGGAAGTCTTGCTTGTGGTTTTATTTTGTGTGTCACTTACGCAGCTGTTTCAACTAAACATCAATTGGCGTAGTGACTTTGCGTCACCAAGTTTTTTTTGGGACAGAAATCTGTACCCGATCTCCTTGCAAGGGCCCTATGGAACCACTCGGCTTTAACTCAAAAAACTTTTTCTTTTACCTTACATCCTAGGATTTAAAGCATGAAAGTAAAGTAAAATTTAGCTTCATCACAGAATTGATTTTCGGGAATTGTTTACATCGATGACACATACAAAAGAAACTGAGTAGTGATGCATGTAAAGATAGAGTGCGTCAAATCTTTATACGCCGCGCAAAAATAAACCACATTTTAAAAACAGTTGTCTATCGTTATGCAATCTGATTTACATTTTAACTTTACCTACTGCTTGTAAGAAAAGGGAAAAAAAAACGTAGACAATACTAAGGGCTGAACAAAAGAATAAAATTATGTGTCCTTCTCTTAGATGGAATGCTGTCTTAATAAACTAAATTTTAGTATACTATGTAGAACATATATGAATCTAATAGTTGAATTATTTTTCTGGCTATAGAAAGAAATTGATAAAATTTGTTGTTGTTTTTTTCCAAATGTAATATGCATTTTTAAGATATTCAGTTTGATTTCTTCTTTATTATAATAAACAGTCAAATTTTGGTTTTTTTTTTTTTCATTAGAAAAGGTTTCATAATCTGTGATTGACGAATTGTTTTCTTTTTAGTTTCTATAAAAAGGGCTTCTTTGCATAGTTAATGAGCACTCTGTAAATAAAAAATTACATATTAACTAAAAAAATAAGTAAAACATAAAATTACTTTACATTTTTGTTCCGTAAACCAAGCAGTATGTTCCTGAACCCACTGATAACCAAGTTATAATCTCTGATGTTTATAAAAGCGTATCGTAATCATATGTTGCGTCAGCTCAATGAAGTAAAATTCTTTTTTTTTTTTTTCATAGTCTAAATTCAGAAATATTTCATATTTTCCAGCATGTTATTGTTATATACTAGCTCTGAGAGATAAAGCATAAAATGTATGTATCATATTTTGAATATCCCAAAATGACGTATTTTGATCATATGAGATATTGAAAGTATTTATAGAAAGCAATTCAAAATTTCAAGAGGTAAATTTATTTACTATTAGTTAATAATACATTTTCCATGTAAAACTGTTAAATTTTGAAAAAGTTAAGTAAAAAGTTAATTTAATGTTTATGTCATTAAAAGTTATTAAAAGTAATGTAATTAAAAGTTAATTTAAAGTTAATGTCATTTCTTGACCTTTGTATGATAAGATAATGACAATTTCATTCTAAAACATTTTTTTTAACATTTGTGTTTTTTTAGGGCCAACATTTTGATTTTGTTTAAAGGAACAATCAATATAGCACCTCAAATTCCATGTAATGTTCAATTTTATATGTAAAGTTATACAAGCCAGAAAAATGACAGAAGAAGAGTCTACTCAACTTTTACATAAACTTTAATGACATTATTTTCAAAGAAATATCTAAACGATCCTACTTTTGGCTATCATTTTACTACTTCTGACTTGAAGTAAATCAAAAATAAGACGAATTAATCTGCAGCGTTTTACTTATAAATGATAGAGAAATAAATTGCTTGCCTGGAAATGACATTCATTTTCAGTGACAATCATATTTTAACTATGAAAAATTATTTCTAAAAGACAGAAGTTGTTTTATAAGATTAATTAGAAATTTAAAAAACTAAAAAAAGATAGATATATACAGTATAGCAGAAGACCTTTTACTTTGCACATGTTACAGTGTAACACGCCATGAAAATGACAATCAGAAGTCTTTTATTTCCTTTATTTATGTTATTAGAAATATAATGTCTTTTAAAAATGCCTCTAATGAAATTTTTTATTAGAATTTATCAAAAAATTGTATTACATAACATTTAATAGGAATTTTACTGTGTGTATTGCCATTTCCGTATTTTTTATACTCACCCATATACTTTTCTATGAAGAGCAATCAAACTTCAGATTATAATTCTATAAAATATGCATTTACCTTCCACTTACTACATTTATTTTTTAAACTTAACGATACAGTTTCTCTAAAGTTCGAAAAGCATTACATTGAAAAACATGTATTTATATTATGTGTCATGGGAATGGCGTTCACTATATGTAAAAATCCCCCGCGACTTAAATTCTCAAATTTGAAACTTGAAATATACGATGTTGGATGGTATATAAACAATACTGAACTATACTCATTTTGAAAATTTAATTTTCGGAAGCACAAAAATACCTTTATTTTCAAATAAAATACACATTGAGAGTTCGTTTCGATACAATCATATTTATTTATTTATGAATTTATAGTATAAAAATCTATTTTGAGCTAAAAGAAATATATGTCTCCCACGACATCGAATGTTATATAAAGCAGTTAAATGTTGCATTTTACATTATCTATGATGTATTAAACTTCTCGCTAAGAAAATAAAATTCGTCTCTGCTAGAAAATAGTTTTTTATTGGCAATTATGGTTAACTAAAAACACTCTTTTTCATAAAAAATAGATAAAATAAGAAAGATTCATAGGACGTTTTTTAAAACATAAATTCATATTTTATTGAAATTTATTTTATTCATATTATATTCATTTTATATTAAACCACAAAACACAGGTTGTACTTTAATATATGTATTTATTCTGCTATGTTAGAATTAGTAATTTTATGAATAAAACAAAATCAGTTTTTTATTTAATAATATAATTCTAAATCATACAAATAAACAAATACATATGAGGACCCCAGAAGCCAAGGGGTATAAGTGACAAAATTGAAAAAAATAAACTAAGTACACAGACGACCTAAAAATATGCTTTTTTCATTTCAGGTAAAGCAATATAAGTGATTTTCTTATTATTTGCTGAGTTATAGAGGCAAACCACTTTTTTCGAAAAACAAAAAATATTGATTAATTATACATTTAAAGAAAATTGTGCTCTATTTTTTTAACAGTTATTGAAATAAGATTTCAAAGATTAGAATGCAACAAGCAGATGTTTCCTATTTCAATTCACTCAATTGTTATTGATGTTCCAATTTAACATCAATTATCTTTAAACTCAATTTACTCCAAATCGAAATTTTGTCACTTTTACCCCTTGGCTTCTGGGGTCCTCATATATATCATTCATACTTCTGCAAATCATAGCCACCTTGGTTGTGATGTTGATATTTCCAAACTAAAAAGCGTATAAACTAAATTATTCGATATTTTAAACATTTTGATTTTACTTCTTTAATGCTGGACGTTTTTGACTTTGGACGAAAACCAACAAATGATTCCAATTGATTGACAAAATGATTCCAGTTTTAATTACATGTGAATTTTCAGGCATTGCAAACAAGACATTGTGTCCAGGAAATTGTGTCTAAGAAAATTAGAATATTTCATAATTAAATAAGTTAAAAGTACACAAAATTCGAGTTTTTGTGGAACATCAAATCAATCAAATGCCTTCAATTCGTTTTGCACGGATGTATGTTATTCATAAACAAATCGTTGTTTTAGGTGTGTCAGTAAGTGAAGAAACATTTGTGAACGTAATCAACCAGGCCCCTAAATTAAAAAAAAGTAGTCACCTAAGGTGTATTTTTTGTGTGTGGTTAATCTGTTAATCATAATTTTCAGTGTCACTTTACTTTCTAGCCTGAAGAAGATAATGTACGTGTGAGGTATTTGATTTGTAATTAATGACCAGTGATTAATGTAGTAATTTTACAAAGAATTTATTTATTTTTGAATATTTTCTACATTTTATAATGGAAAGAAAATGTTAATATTATAGTAGAATTTATTAAATGCCTAAAAATATGTATTTTATATTTTTCTTTCCTTTTCTAGGGATGTGGTACTGATCACGACAGTGTATTAACTTGATATTGGTTGGACAGCAGAGTTTCATTGTTTTTGTAGCCTATCTTTGCTAAAATCATACTCAATTTAGTTTTGTGAATTCTGTATCGTGCAACAGTTGTAACAAGAGTGCATTGAATTTGTGAGGGAGTGTCCTTTGTGATAAAGGCACTCTAGCATTTTAGTGAGATCGTGACGTCAGTGTTTTATCATGTGTGGCACGGAAGCGACATCTATACTTTATTAAACTTTAATTTTTCAGAGCGTGTGTGTCGCCCTCGAATCTACAGTTAGTTGAGGTTAGGAGTAATATGCAAATTTATCGCGCCGTCTTCAGTTTGCAATGTATAAAAGCTGTGAGTTGTAGTGTGTTGTGTGTGTGGTGAGAAAGCGAAAGTCAGCCAGTGTGTGGTAAGAAAACGGAAGCCAGCCATTGTGTGATGAGAAGGCGGAAGCCAGCTAGTGTATAATGAGAAGGTGAAGCAAGCAGGTGTGTGGTGAGGCGGCTGTAGCCCGCAAAGCGAGTTAGATTGGTGTTCTATTGTGAGATAGATTGTGTTCTAAATTGAGCCAATAAGCATTGTGGGCCGAGTTAGGTTGTGGTAACCTTAGTTACCCAAGAAGAGTGCCAGTGGGTAAGAATTAATTCAATACGTTGGATATTTTTGAGTAATAAAGAGTATTTGCAGCCACAGGCTGTCTTATTAAAGATTTAAACTAGCTTTTAGCAGCAGTCTGAACGTGAAGCTGGTGTGAAGTGCCCCGAACTGAGCTTAAGCCGAGGTCGTGAGTATAGTTTGAAGTTTAATCTCTTTGTGTTGTGATTAGTGACTAAAATATTGGACTATCGCTCCACTTTCCCATGTTCCAGAGGTTTAAATTAACTGTTTGATTTTATCTTATATTTAGAATTTGTATTCATTTAACCAGCAAAACACCAGCCACGTCACAAATGACATCCAACGTGTGTTGCATCACGTTACAAATTTAGTAGTTGCATTGAATGTTATTAAAAGTTATATGTAAGATATTTGACAGTTCAGTAATTGTAATTATTTGTAACAAAGCAATATCCGTTTTAAAAAAAATTCTTACGTTTATGTTTATGCCAAATACTAAATTTCAATGAAAATTTCAATAGAATATTTTGTAACAAAAAAGCTTCAATTCCTCAGAGTTTGAACTGAGAGTATCTGGGAGCATCGCAATACGATTAGTAAGCAAGTACAGTCGCGTGTAGACCGAATCTTTCAAAATTTACGTTGTTTTGTAAAATAAATAATGTATATAGAAAACGGAAAAAAATGAACTCGTTGTATACATTACATACAAGTAAACAGAGCGGATCTAAATTTAACATTTATTATAATTACAACCATTCATTTTATGGAATTTTGCATAGTTTTGAAATTTTAGAAAAATATGCAATTGCAGATGGCTGTTCATATTTCACTTTGGCAAATGTTCATTTTTTGTCATTTTACGTCATTTAATTGAATACAATTTTGATTTAAAATCTACTTTGATGTACAATTTTTACCCTTTGTTTAAAAAATACGTAATTTTATATGTAATTTTTATAAGCGCATTAAAAAAATTACCGGATTGTTTTGTAAAACGTATTTTGTTTCTCTTTTCTAAGTACTGCGTGAGAGATATTTAAAATAATAAATTCCGCCCTGAACTAAACTGAATTCTTTAGAACTCCTAAACTAATAAAAACACAATTGTTCGAAATTGATTTTGTATTCGAATTTTGAAAATACCAGATTTAAACATAAGATTCTTGATATTTCCATTTTGTCATACAAATATTTCAAATCTGATTTCAGACTCACATTCTTACTCTTTAATTATGAAATATATAGTATATAATTTACATGATCTTTTTTTCCGTTTAGTGTTTTTTATGATTTTTTATGTGAACTATTATATGTTATTTACGTGTCATAATATGCATTTTACCCTGCTGTTCTGTTCGCATTTACTATACGTATGCAGTGCTCGGGTCAATGTGACCCGATTTAGAATATTACCTTTTCTAGCAGTAATTGGAAATAACTATTTTAGAAATAATTAAAGAAAATAGTAAAAGAAGCTTAAATATGTATCAAAAAATACAAAACTCCAGTAAAATAACTTAAAAATATTTGAATACTTACTTCTATTTACAATTTGAACAAAAATAGCTTACTTGAAATTTGCAAGTGTGTTTTTTGCAATTGTAACATAATATATTAATTTTGTTGTCGTTGGTTGATGGGCAGAACTTGCATCTTGCAAGTATAGTACACAATGAAGTGTTCTCATCTGATTCCGAGGGTACGTTTGCACTTTTACTACACATTCTCTTCACAATTTTGACTGAATCTTCGCATCTGGGAAGATGCTGTCTTACTTCAATGTGTGGAAAAATTAGAGATTTCCGCAATTGTTCTAAAAAGAGCCTTCGTTTGGTTAATTTATTTTCATTCCATTTGCTGTTTATTGAAATCCACAGAATAAATGCATTGTAAGCAGATGTATCAAGCATATTATAGAATACTATCATAGGCCAGCGATTTGCTTTTCTCTTATAAGTGTATATCTCAAAAGTTGATCAAGACTATCCACCGCCCCTTTAGTTGCATTATAATCTAATATCATTTGTGGTTTTTTGTCAAGTCTGTCGCTAACTTCATTTTCATGATGGAAAGTGCTCATAAGAATAACATTTTTGTTCTTTTTAGGGATGTAGTTTACAACTGTTGTATCTTCTGTAAAATAAAATGATGAGCTGTGCACTTCTTTGTTTAGCATTTTCTCAGGAAGTTCGGGCTTATTTTTTCTAATGGTGCCAAGCATAGTCATTTTCCGTTTTAGAAGAAGTTTTCCCAAATTATAGAACGTGAAAAAGTTATCACATGTAACATTGTGCCCCAAATACCCATAAGTAAGGTCCCTCACTACCCGCATACCCTGACTTTTCTCTGGCTTTGATCCTTGATTTTTTCCAGTATAAATTTGTGCATTCAGTACATGCGAAGTTTTGCTATCACATAAAGTCCATATTTTTATCCCATACTAGGGATATATTGTTTGAAAGGGCATCGTCCACGATATCCTACTAATTGTTAATCTACAGTAACATTTTCTCTTGGATTATACAATTTGGGTTGAATTTCTATCCACTTTTCCGAAATATCTCGAACAGCAGCTAATTTATCTACAGACCTTCTTTCTTGACTGGTAAATTTATTGTCAAAACGAATAACTGTCGATATCATATGAAAGGTTTCGAGGGACATTGTAGCACGAAATATATTTCTGTCTGTTTCTTGATTCCACAAATTTTTTGTTGATTGTCCATATGATTTGTACACACCAGCTAATAATAATAATCCGATGTATGCTTGAAAAGTTTCAGTGCTAATATCTTTCCACTCTTTTTCATATACTTTTCTTCCTTCTATATTAGTCATTTTTATGATTTCGTTCTCAATTGTAGAATTGAACACCGTCGCAAATGCGCTTTTTATGCCAGTTATCTTTGCCATTGCATATCTTGTGACACCTGGAGTAGTTTTTATAATATTAGCAGACGTTAATCGACCAGAATGAAGAAGGGGATTCAATTTCCATACTATTTCACGATTCTTAGACTGAATACTCTGTATATTGTGCGTCTTTTGAATATCAATATCAAAATCGTTGTAGGAACTTTCACTTTCAATTTCCTCACTTGTATGATTTTCATATTCAGACGCATTTTCCTCTTTGCTGTTAGAGGCTTCCATTAATTTAGTAATATCAGCATCGCTCAAATTTCTACGATTCGCCATTTTTTCACTAATATTCAGAGATACATCTGTTCTTCAGATTATTAGAAATTGAAATACAGCAAGAAAAAAGAAACGCTACTAACATGTGCATTTTTTTCCTTCCGCCAATGATATCAATATTTGACTTTGCTCTCCTGTCACGTGATCTAACACCTGTGCCAACGAAACAGATTTCGAAATAGATACGTTGCAATAATTATTTTTATTGAATGATTCAAAACAAAATTAAAAGTGCATGATAAAATTATTTTTTAACTCGGGTCAATATGACCCGAACAGTACATTAGGACATAAGTTAAAAAATATCTCTTGGAAATATAAATAAACGTAAATACTTCTAGGAATATATAGTTATATTACTAATGAACAAAGTCAAAAAAAGTTTAATGGAAATATCTCTGCGCTAATTTTTTTAGAATGGTTAATGGATTACATTCATATTTGTAATTAAGTTTTTTTAATAGTATTGAAAGAATTACATTTTCTGAGGATTTTAAAAAAAATCAGATAAAACAACATTACAATTTTACCCTTTTGAAAGATGCTCAGAGGGCTAAACTATTATAAGCAATACAAAAATATTATTTCGTTGAATAAATGTTATTGTGCCCTTTTTAAACACTTCAGTTTGTATATAATTTAAAGTTATATGTTTTTGAGAAATTTTAGTTTTGTAACACGTGAGTAATAAACCTCAGTAACGTATACCATATTTCATAATGTTAAATAGTTTAATATAATTAAAACGCGTACTAAACAATGTTATCCCTATACCATTAAGTAATGGAATACTTTTGTGCGGCCCTGTACATCAATAAATAATATTTTCTCAACCACAAATTGTACAGAATGTGTGTTATAGTATACACTGCATTGTCTTTTTTCAATTGCCTGTTTTACTTATAAACACTGAAATTTTGAAAATATTTAAAAGTTATACGAAATCACATCAAAATGGTTTTTCGACTAAATACTACAAAATATTTTCATTTCAGATATGGAATCTCGAAAGAACGCAACACCATAAAAATACGTTTTAAACCTTTTTCCCTTTGACCGTAATGTTATGGTATACTTTTGATTGCTTCTCTTATCGAACTATGCATCCAATTATCGTAAGATTTGAAATGACTTGACCAATTTATATAATAATTATATATCTTAATTTTCAAACGATTCGATTGGCCAGATTTTGCGTTATTTTGCCCGGATAGACGGATGGTCTCCACGAAAACTATAGGTGCTACGTATTTACATAATTAAGAACTCACCTAATAAAAGAATTCAAAAGACTTTTTATCACTCACGCGTGGGAGGTAATGAAAACTCTAAGTTACTATTAACAGTCATGGATAAATGAAATCATATTATTATGCAAGATTATTTACACATTTAATCTGAGAAATCATAAAAGATAAAGTTACCATTATAAATACAATAAATAATACATACAGCAATGCAATAATACATTAAATATTACACTTATTATTATTTAAGCTTTGATAATTTTAAATAATAAAAAACCTCTTAGAATACCCATCAAATACGGGGTTCAGGATGTTTTGAGCTTAGATTCGCAAGGTTGCCGTGATTTAAATGTAAAAGCACCCACAAAAAATTCCATATCTGAAATAAAAAAGTTTTGTAGTTGTTAGTCAAAAAACATTTTGATGTGATTTCGTACAACTTTTAAAGTATTTTAAAAATTACAGTGTTTATAAGTAAAACTGGCAAATAAAAAAGGATACTATTTATGTATTAACTGTAAATATTGAACAGAAAAATAACTGTCAAATCAAGGTCCATTTAAAGGGTTTATTAAATTTATAAAACCACTTCAGAATTCATAGAAATATTATTGAATGAAACTATTTATTAATGTGTTTATTTAATAGTTGTATATTTAACAAACTTATTTATAATAATTTTATATAATTTGATTAGAAAACGTACAGCTTTGACGCAATAAATTAATAGGAATTAATTAGTTTTCTAACCTTTAATAAAAAAATATTTAATACAATATATCTAACTAAATGAAAGTTTTATTTTTTATATATAAAATGATAGAATTGTTTCACATAAATAAAGTAATAGAATATGATTTCTGAAACTTAAATTGTATAGTAATATGCATATATGCATGTGATTTTGTAATTGATCCGCATAAATCCATTAATGTATTATAACGGGACAATGTCCAATTAGTGACACTGGTTTTATCTATGCAAGACGATCAATAATTTCCTCAGTATGTTTCTGAAAATCAGAACTAGAAGTATGTAGTTAGTTAAAATTCTTTTGTTTTTGATTGATTTAAAACACGGTTAAAATATTTATATAGTTTATTTTTAAAGTTCGTGTGTCAATAAAAAATGTATATTTAAAATAAAGTAAAATATCTAATATTAATTATAAATATCATTTATAAAAAATAAACTACAGAACCACAATAAATGTCAAATATTTAAGCTACAGTTACTTTTCGGAAAAAAAATGTGAAAATTGCATAGTATGTAACGACATATAACTGTATTTTCAAATGTATCTATTTAATCGGGGTAATTTATCTATATTTTAAATTATTTTTAACTATGACTTTTAAGATTTTACCTAAATAATCATTTTTTTAAATGCTTAGTATATCGGTGTTGCCCATGTGGAACGATTCAGTTAAAGTTTAAACTAAAATGTAAGATATTAATGAAGTAAAAATTAAATGATTTAGCTTATTTTTGAACTAACATTAGCCAGAATACAAACAAGTACTCGCTATGCTTTAAATAAATTGTGTTTTTTAAGGAAAAAAACACGTACTTTTAAAAAAGAAAAAGAAAATCGAATTTATGTTAAAAAAATCGAAATCACCGCGTTGAAAATTTTAAAAGGATTCTTAGAAATTATTATAGGTAATAACTTGCTAAAGTTTTGTTTTTCTCCATAGACATAAAAAAGTTTGAAACGTAAATCCACGTAAATATATATAATAAATGAAAATTACACGATTGTAATAAAAAATATATGATTTTAAACTTTTCTATCTGCAGAAGTACCTACTGATTTTAGTTATTTAAACGAAATTTGTACGATAGCTATAACGCAAGTTCTATATGATACGAACCGCCCACTTAAGTATATATATATATATATATATATATATCATTTTTAGATGTACTATTAAAATTCTTCTGGTACATTCAGTATATTTTGTAATCGAAGCATACGTGTTGAAATTTAATTTAATTTTTAAAGTTCAATAACAAAGCGACATTTTCTTCTGTATTTATGTTTTATGCAGCAAATAATAGCAAAATAAATTATGCCATTAATTTTAGATAGTATATTTTCATTTTAGCTGAGATATATTTCATAACAATAAACCAACCAGAAAAGTTTTTGCTGAATCAACTAAAATATAATGAAATCACGAATAAAAATATACTCTAACCTCATACAAATCCACGACGATCCTGAAAAGCATTCTTTTTATATTTAGAAACCCGGAAAACAAATCATTTTCTGACACTTAAAATTTTTATATAGGAATAAATTCATTTTGCTGTCACTAAATTTCGGAAACGCTTCCGAGTATTTTTTTCAGTGAATGAATCGTTTTTGTTTTTTAAACAGCTGTTTGTATGCTATCGTTAATCCACTAAGCATTTGTAGCTACGTAAATATATTTATAAGTATCAGAGTTATATAAAATATTTACTTTAATGTTCATTCAATTAATGTGTCATTTTCTTTATAAAAAAATGTTTGTTGAACACGTAAATGCTTGCTTGAGAAATGATAGCTTCTGAAAAACTGGCATTACGGGCTGAGAAACCTGATTAACCTTTACGCAGGGGCTCGCTCACTGACTACCTGAGAACACATGTAAGCCTGGACAGAGGGTGTTACAGCCCCTCCGTAAATGTTAACACACGAAGAAATTGTTAAGGTACTATTAATGTTTATTTTTATTGTTGCATTGTAAGAGTTTATTGGCATAGCATAGCGAGCATAGCGCGTCCACTAATTGACTTCATTGCTTTTCTAAATTGAATTTAATTGTATTTTAATCATTTTTAAATATGATTTCAGTTTATCTCTAAATGTAATTCTTTAAACCACAACTTTTCCTCCATGCTTTCTGTAACTATATGTACTTTACTCCCCAGCAACAGCCTTTTATTAGGGCTTTTTTCTATACAGAATTTATTCACATTTATACCACTACATGCTTAAAATCAGATGTTGCCCCCTATTAATTTTCTTACTTCGTTTTATTAACGTTCGTTTTCTGTTCTCATTCCGTGAGACTTTTGGAAACCCCCTGTAAAGAATTCATTCCTTGTGGTTTAGAGTAGCCATGCTCATTCTTTTATCTGTTGGCGTCAGTTATTCCAAATTCTACCCTTTGACCACAGGCATTGAAAGTATATGTAACGGAAATCAAATGCATGCCTTTTGTCATCGAAATCGTTCATTCCGAGTTTGTTATTGGCGATAATATTAATGTGATTCGCCAAAACTTGCATTTGTCACCACTCTGCTGTTGTATCTCGAGGATGTAAGTTGTAAAAAGAGTTTGCTATTTTTAGCGATCGGTAGCATTTCTATGCTGCCGGTCAGCGCACTTAGTTCCTGGTCCTAAAAGTACGTGAATAAAGATGCAATACTTCAAAATAACGAACATTTATTGTCTCGGAGTTCTTTTTCCTGCACTATGCGAACCGTTTTCGGATAAACCGATGCACGCATCAAAACTATATCATAGGAATTGTTTAAAAATAACAGATATAAAATTATATCTTTACTTCCATGAACCGTGTATGATAAAAAAAAAGTTTAAATTCCTTTTTCTCAGAAGGTGAATACTTACACTTCGCATTTTTACAAGACAAACTTGTAATTCTTTATGTTTAATTATTGAAGCTTAATCATTTAAATTTAATAATTTTTAGTTGTACTTTTTTTTTTTTTTTTTTTTTTTTTTTTTTTGAAAAATCTTATCTGAATGCTAACGTAATACCTATTCTAATATGTTACTTAAGATCTTGTAGATTTCTATGATTCATCTTATTCACTTATCAGTGGTATGACTGTAAGAAAACACAACTTCTAATTTATTACTGTAAGACGTAATTTTTACTTAGAACATTTTAAGCAAAGGAGACTATATTAAATAAACGCTGCACTCAAATAAACGTTTTAGAATGCAAATATTAATGCTAAATACTTTAAACACTCTGAAACTTCATTATACCTTTTATTTTTCGGTTATTAATTTATTTAAATTTAATTTATACTAATTGTGATAGTTGTGTTTATTCTTTTTAAAAATTCTTATCTTAATTTTGTATTTATTGTAATATCTTACTTAAGCTTTTATAGTTTTCTATGATTCATCTCATTGATTTATCTGTGGTCCGACTGAAAGCAAAAAATAATTTCAAATTTATTACTATAAGACGCATATTTATTAAAATATTTTAAATTAACAACATTGTTTTAAAATAACAATGATCACAGAGTGTTTTAGTGTACAAATATTAATGAAAAGTACAGGGTGGTCATAAAAAAACTTTGCCGATATACGGAGCTCTAGCTGCCAGTCCGCTCAACCGATCGAACTGAAATTTCAGATATAACTATTCAGAGGTATGAGCTCGAGATTCTGTGAACGACAACAAAATGGCGCTCACGGTTACGGTTATAGTTACAGAAACTCGAAAATTTCCAATGGCAACACCCATTTTTTTTCATCGCAAAATGCTCAGCGCATGCGAAAACCATAAAGAGCGTTGGAACCGTACGTGTGTCGCAAGAAACGGACATGTTATGCACGCACAAAAAACCGTTCTGCGAATCCTCCCCCCTATAAAAAAAACTCGATTGGGGCGCAAGGAGGAAATTTGCATATGACACAGAGTCAGTACACTATTCTCTGATTACAATACAGATCGGAGAAACTAAAACTTTTATTCTGATTACACATTTTCCACATGGGTGTCATCACAGGCAATTAATGGTGACGGCACCCATGTGGAAAATGTGCAATCAATCTGCAGTAAATATTTATTTTTGTTTTTGTTTTTATGTCATTTAGTCACTTTTATTGTAGAGTAACTGTGCTGTTTGTGTTTTCTATTATTATTATTAAATCTTATCTAAAGATATATCTATTATAATATCTTACTAAAGTTCTTATGGTTAACTATGATTTATCTCATTGGTTTATGTGTGGTCCGAATCTAAGTAAAAAATAATTTCAATTTTACTACTATAAGAAAGAATTTCAAATAAAACATATTAAACACAAGAGATTGTTTTAATTTAACACTGAACACAACGACTTTTACTGTACAAATGTAAATGTAAAATTCTTTAAACACATTGAAGCTTCATTTTCAACACGGTGACATTTTCATATTAAATCCCTTCCATCCTTTCTTTTTAAAAAATTAAGTTATAACTATATTCTAAAAAAATAGATAACATTAACGGATGGCAAAAAATACTTTATTTTACGCCGTTTGAAATTTTTAATTTAAAGATACTGTTTTATGCCTGATTGTTTTTAAAATATAGGCGAATAGTCGAAAAGTTTCACTGTATAGTTGCTATGAAAAGAATGAATTACACAAAAAAAGAAAATCAGATTTTTTTCTGTATCAGCTGATGAACAAATAATAAAAATTACTAAGCGTAAAATGATTTGGAATCTGTCAAGTAAGCATTTTTTTCCTTCATTAGGTGGTTTGAATTTGTTATACAAACTAGAATAATTGAGAAAGGGAAATTGTAATAAAAATGTGTAAAGTCAATAAAGGTCTTCCATTACTGGATATAAAAAGAAATTGGATCTTCTTTTCTTTGAATGATTAAAAAAAAGAGGTTATCCGTACCAAAACACAAACGCTGTTTCTTTTATATTAGATTTTATGCTCTTCTCAACGGTTTTTTCAAACATTATTTCTTTTTCAAATAGGAATTGTTTGAATCAGACCAATTTGCATAAAAGCAAAGTTGTTAGCATGTCATGCTCAAATGTTAGATATGGCTTAAATTTTTTTAAAGAACAACAAAAAGTTTCTTTTGGTGATTTTTTTTTATAAAAAACATATACTTCATTAGCTTTTGGGGGATGTTAGTAAATTTATTTCATTTAGCATGAACAGAAGCTTCAATAAAAGTACTATACTTCCATTTGCAATACATTTAATAAATCCTCTCCTCACAGATTTAAAAGTAAATAACGCATAGTAATTAAAAAAAAACTTTTATTTCATTCTTTCAATTTTGAACAAATAACATTAATATTTATTTAAAATGATATAATAAAAGAGGTTAAACGGCAAAATTAATCCATTAATCTGCAAGCAAAACTCATAAAATTTATAGCAAATTTTGAAATTTAAAATTTTAGTTCCAAAAGAATCCAAATATTCAAAAAGCTTAAAGTATCATATGAAGTATTAGGAGAGTTTAGATTGCAAAACAATGGAATAGTCACTACTTTACATCTAAAAATATGAAATAAAGATTGAATAAATATGACCTATCTGAAATCTAAATATCTAAAATCCTTAAAAATCTAAATAAGTGAAATTCTAATTAAGTTTTGAAATCTAATTAAGTTTTGCAAGCTAACTGGATTGACATAAAAATATTTTCATATCATGGAAAAACATTTGAGATTCATTTGAAACACATTTGAACCATTTTTGTATCTGGAATTATAACATTAATGTGTTTTTTATTATAATACACGTGTTTCTTTTTTTCTACAGCTTACATACAGCTATATGTGGTTACATTTTAATATTAATAAAACAACACAAAACAAATTAAATAAAAAAATTCTACAAATAGGTAAGAAAAATAGGCGTTATTCACCGAGACTTGAATTAGTTTATGCAGTGTTTATTTAAAGTAATTGTATTTGCTTGGTTCAGTAAATTACATTTTTTATCTGAATTTTATCTACAGCTATCTTTTTTTAAATAGCTTTTTTTTTCTTTATGTTTTATCATTTCAGTAATAAAAAACACATACACAATGCAGAAGGGACAAAATGTTTTTTAAGGACTTAAAGTCCTAAATCTGCCGAATAACAAAGTACCGTTAAGAAGTTATACAATGCAAGTTGAAAATAAATTATTAACTCAATAATTTCATCACAAATCGGCTAAATGAAGAATCGATCTCAAAATAATAATAATAATAATAATAATAATAATAATAATAATAATAATAATAATAATAATAATAATAATAATAATAATAATACGACATTACAAAGCAAGAATCATACAACTTTTTTGAAAATCTCTCTTTTCTTGTTTGATATATTGTCTTCTGTCTTATTTAAATTCTATGATGATTATAATTAAAATATTTCCCTGTTTTTATTTTTTAATGTATGTCCTTGAATATAACTCAGTTTAAATTATTTATATCGTATATCAAATATGCATGAAATCTAATGTTAAAAAAAAAAAAAAAAAAAAAAAAACAGGATATAATATTTCAAAATTTTATCGATTTGAAATACATATACATATAATTTAATTTGACTATGTCTTTTCAAAAATATAAATACATTTAACAACAAGCATCGTATTTTTAATTCAACTAAAATAATCAAACAAACACTTAAAAAAAAAGAGTATTAGCAAACATTTTTCAAATTTAAATCTCAGTTGATTTAATTTTTATTTACAAACAATTTACTTCGTGAAGAAAAGAAATATTTCATGATTATTTCCCAGTAAGTTTGAATTCTTAAAAAAATACTTCAATATTTTTGCTGCTTATTTTAAGCTAGACCAGGTAAAGAGATGAATGCCAACACAAGTAATTGAGAAGTATTTTTTCCGCCTCGGGAATTTTAAGCATTAACCATTTGGTTTTATTTTTGCTAACACCATGGAGAAATCTGCAACTATACCAACAAAACAACAGGATTAAAAGGTAATCTATTTGAAAAAAAAGCTGATTCTTAAGATAATAAACATATCTTGAAATTTTTCTATTGCTGTTATTCTAAAGTAAATATATTTTCCAAGTGAAATACAAATTCTGGTTTTTGTTGAGTTAATTTACATTTATCTAAAGTCATGGATTTGCATTTCAAAAAAAAAAAAAAAAAAAAAAAAAAAAGAATTCAGTAAATTAATTAATTGTTAAATTATTTTGATTCAATAGTCTTAAATTCGAAGTGTAATATAACATCAATGTAGCATAGTATAAAAATATTAAATAATAACTAGTCTCCATGGCGATGAGTTTGGTCGTCTTTAAATGTAATGCTGAGTATTTTAAGAAGTTAATTTTATTCACAATTCAATTTAGTGTAAAATCTTTCGCAAAATTGGAAGATTCTGGTAGAAAAATCCAGAAATCGGTATATTTTTCTCTCCTTAACGCAGAAATAATAAAAAAGCAACTCTTGCTGAAAACCTCAACCATTACAACGAAACATTTTTGACAAAAAAAATCTCGCTGAAAAAATAGAACAGAATATAGAACTCATCCCATGTTTTGTAATTAATAAATGTATATTAATTTACTGTTTTGAATGATATTAGTCTTTGACAATTTTTAATATAATTAGCGATTAACAATAATTTTCGATGATCTACGTAAATTATGCGAAGATACCAAATAAACTGAGGATGAGACATAAAATTTAATTCATTGAATACTACATGAATCGGGTTCTACATGAATCTTGTTAACATTTCACTCCGACAAGAAAACTTTTTGAAAGTTGAGTTGTACAGCACTTCACGTAACAAAATAATTTTAAAGTGTCATTGGGTTACATGGTCGAATTATTTATGCATGGCAAAAATCATGATTGGAGAACTTCCTATGGGAATTATTACTTCCATAAATTAGTATTTTTTCTCTGATTGAAGACTGAAACTTTTGTGTTTATCTTGATGGAGAGCGATATGAGGTTGTTAATTTAATTTTTACTGACGTAATCTCAAAATATTCATATACTTCAATGTAACTCATCTCTCAAATACTATTATTTTCAAATCAATTTCATAAAAATATGAATTTTAGGCAGTTTTATAAAAAAAAATTGATTTAAAATTGCCATTTAACATATGAAAAGTGAAGTGGTCATCCTGACAAACTATGGATGGCAGCCAAAAAGGGTGAAGCGGGTAACCGGGAACTGTTGATGACTGTCACATGACTTAGGCTTTTATTATACAGAATGTGTTCTATCACAAGTCGGTTCAAGGAGACCTTCGGTAACTTTCGATCAGTGAATAGTTATAAGAAAAAAAAAACGTTTAATAAAATGCGAAATATTTGTGTGTGTTCTTGTTTATGTATTTTTTTTTTCTTTTCCTTTTCTACTGAAACTTTCCATTATACTATTTCTGAATAGATGGAAAATCAAAATGTGTAAGATTTACGGAACGAAATATCATTTTCAATTATTTGGTTTGAAACTGCTTCAATTAAAATTTTAGAAAAATATGCATATAATTTAATGTATGAAAAATGGAGAAGTGATATAAAGTATTACGCATTTAAAATTTCTTTAAAAAATATATAAATTATGTGCATGTTTAAATTTTCAGACTTTAGGTCCGACGCTATTTTTCTCTTGGTTAATTTTGTATTCATAATTGGTTGTTTCTGAAATTTTTATCGTCTATTTGCATACTTACGTCAGAATCTATATGCATAAACTTTATAACATTTGCCAACTCCAATTCAATATTATATTCCAATGAATGCATCATCATTAAAAAGGATCAACAATAAATCCCCAATCCCCACCCCAGTTATGTAACGGATTCCTATTGAGTGTCAACAAATTATTTTTCTATTTATTCCATGTTCTACAGATAATACGTTTCTGACACCGCAATGATGCTTATAATTTTCATTATATTTGAAATAATTATGGTATTTACTCCTGTATAACGCGCATTTTTTAATGCACAAATTTAATGCAAAAACCCTGGGTGCGCGTTATATACGGAATTTTTTTTTTTATTGCTTTATGTAACAACACGATATACCTATGAATCAAGAAATGTATTCATTGAAGAAATTAAAACTGAAATCTTACAGAATGGAAGTATTTTCGTATCTTTATTTAACTCCTTACACTTTTTTTTATACAAAAGCGATAGTAACATTATTTAAACACTATTTAGCAATCCTCATTGTCTCTACTACTTTTTACATAAGGGTAACAACAAAAACTCTTGTAATAGAAACATATTTTCACTATAAATAAAAAAAATCTGTAAGATTAAAAAATTCTTAAGAATTTGTATAGAAAAATGGAACACTAGAACTATTTATCTAAGTGCAATTCAAGTAATAGGTAAAACCTTATTAATATAAGTATAATTTTACTAGATTAATTTTGAGGCTAAAGATTTTTATAGACATACAAAAAGTAGTTTTGTAGATTTTTCAGTCTCTATCTGTTTTTTTTTTTCTTTTGTACACTGTTAAAAAAATTCTGAAATTCACGAATATTTTTTTCCTGAATTTCACAGAAAAAGTCATTTTTCACAACAAAAGGGCATTTTCCGTTAAAAATCAGAAAACTCCACTATATTCCCTGGAAATAACGAAACGGAAGGAAATTGAAACAGAAAACGGTGACACTCCATTGTGTGGCCGAGTGGTCAAGGCATCACATCGCAAATAGCCTGCAAGCGCAGATTGTGGGTTCGAATCCCACTGGCGGTATGAAACAATGAAAACATGAAAAAATCCCTTTTCAATTACATTTTTTCTGTTTGTTTTTTTCTTAATTCTTATTTAAAAAATCTTTTAACTAATTAGCCAAAAAATAAATAAATAAATAGTGTACGATAATTTCAAAAAATTGTTTGTAATATTATTTTTATAAAAAATGAATGATTTTTTTTTCATTCATTCATTCATTCATTCATAAAAAAACGTTGATTTTTAACAGTGATTTTTTTTAATTTAAACTAGTTAAGAAATTCAAACTGATTTTTAAAAATAATAAGTATTATGCGTCAGTCTAAAATGAAATAAAATTAACCGTTTACAAATATTCTAACTAATATATTTGAAAGGAAATCGTAAAAAAGCCCAACAGATTTTCCCACTAAAGCATGAAAGACATACTTTGTACATTACGGCATCGGCAGCTTTCGCTTAGTCAGTCAGGATTTGTTCCACTATCAAAAGGTCTCGAGTTCGATCCTCAGGGTGGCTTGAGGTAAATTATACAAGAAAAAATAAATTTCATTAATTAAAATAACACAACAGCTTAAAATCACTCGGAAATTTCGCATTCTTTGACGGTTAGTCGATTCATTAATTTTAGAAATTATATTAAATATTATCATTGAAAATCAAACTTTGTAACAGAAAGTTACCGCTTCTTCAAACGGAGTTTTCCTTTCTTTCATTTTTCACAACGGTTTGGTTTGGTTTATTTTTGTCCTCCGATTATCTACTCTAGGGATATAGGACCAGAGGGGGAGTGCCCTTCGTGGGGGTCTTTCTAAGGGAACCTAACCCGTATTTACGCAAGGTTCGAAGAAAACCACGAAAACTCCGAACGGTTAGGCCGACAGCCGCGATTGGGTTCGAACCCAGCACCTGCCGTCTACCAGTTGAGAGGTCAGAACCTCTCGGCCACTGGTGGGGCCTTTTCACAACGGAAAATCTATTAACGGTAAAAGTTCGGCTACTTTGCTGCCGGTAGTTTCACCGTGAATTCACAGATTTATTTTTAACAGTGTACAAAGTGCAGAATTCAAGTTTCTGCAAACATAAAACTGTAAAGTTATATATATATATATATATATATATATATATAAATCAAAAATTTCAAATAAGCATAAAAGACGGAAAACTTGGACAATTGATTTGCGGTTTTCACTAAAACTACTTTTTGTGTCAGTATTTTCATGAAAATAAATTATAAAGATAATTTCAAAACATGTCGATAGTGTATGCTTTAGACTTTAGAGTAACGAACAACTATTTTTTTTCCATTATGTTTTGCATCTCATTAAATGTTTTCGGAAGCTTAGAATTAAATTTTGAGCTCAAAATCTGAATAGTTGGAAGAGGTTAAGTAGTGCAAACTGAACTGTGTTCATAGGTTCAAATTTCAAATGATTATAAAAAACGGAAAAATTGGTCGATTCGTTTGTGGTTTTTGCTAAAACTACTCTTTAAATCAGTATTTTCTTAAAAATAAATTTTAAAGATAAATTTCAAAAAATGCCGATAGAAGACACCTTAGACTTTGGAGAAACAAACAACTATTTTTTACGGGTTTTTTTTTACATCTCATTTTTTTTAGAAGCTTAGACATAAACTTAAATTTTGTGTTCAAAATCTGAATCATTAGGAGTGGTTAAGTAGCGCCAACTGTTTTCAAGGGAGGGAGGGGTGTTCAAATTTCAAATGATTTTAAAAACGAAAAACAATAGTCGATTCGTTTGCCGTTTCCGCTAAAACTATTTTTTATGCTAGTATTTTCTTGAAAATAAATTTTAAAAGTAAATTAAAAAAAATTCTTCAGATTGCGCTTTAAACTTAAGAGTAACCAACAACTATTTTTATTCTTATTTTTTGCATCTAATTAAATGCTTGTAAAAGCTCAGACTTAAATTTTGAGCTCAATTTCTGAATCGTTGGAAAAGGTTTTGGAGCGCAAATTGAACTGTGTTCGGGAGTTGAAATTTAATTCTCCCCTCAACTTGAACACAGTTCTATTTTGCGCTACTAAATTACTCCCAACGATTCAGATTTTAAGCTCAAAATTTAAGTCTAAGCTTTTGCAAGCATTTAATGAGATAAAAAAAAATAACGGTTAAAAATGGTTGTTGGTTACTCTAAAGTTGAAGGTGCCCTTTAACAAAATTTTGAAAAATTTACCTT